>CAJDSM010043399.1:3659-17799 GCA_903981925.1 Ostrea lurida | reverse complement strand
CACAATGTTAACTTCGCCTTTTTGTCTTGAATCGGCGGCCATTTTGAAAGTAGGAGGCACACCTCCTCATGACCCCCTATCAGTCCACAAAGTTTGAATGGGATCTGTTGAACCGTGCGGACAAGTTCATCACTAAAGAAGAGGAATTTTGAGAAGAAAACAAAAACAATATGTCCCCGACACTACGTGTTCGGGGACATAATAAATAAAAATTATTAACCTCTAACTAACGTGCAATTTTAGTCTAAGCTGTTCCTCATAAAATTCCTAATGTAATAAGATATGCAAGGTATTGAGAATCTAGTAGAAATGACTTTATTAGGATCGATTTTTCGAATTTGAATACATTTAACAAATATATCCGGAAATATATTGTTCTTGGTGTCGTTTCACCCAAGTACGCTTATTTCCTTTCAGTTGTCGGTAATACTCGCAAGTTTCCGTTTTATTTCCAAATATGGTTATATCGAATTCGACAAACATGCAGAACTTGACAGTTGTTGATTTGTAACGTGTCAGTTGAGATGTTGTAAGGTACAAATATGTAAATACTAATTCTACAAACGGAAAACTATAGAGATGTATAACATATATTTTTATACAGGGAAAAGTAGATTAAGAAATCAATTAATTACACATATGAGTACAACACTGGGGTATAGATTTCTGAGAAACATAACTTTTAACATGCGGTTACAAGTTTATATGCTTGGATTTTTTAACACGATTACCCTCCATAAAAGTTAGGTGTATCAGTTTGAACCTAAGTTTTACAGTCTCATAACGATGCTTCTTCACCAGCATTTGATTTTAATGAGAAATAATTTTCTTTGCTTGGTATGTTTGTGGAAATTAAACATTCTATCTGCATACAAGCGGTGTCATTGTTGTCTGAATGTTTTGTGTCAGTCTGTATGGCTTGAGGTTTACTTTTTAGGCCTTCTCTATGATTTTTTTTTAAATTGTCGTTGCTTTCCAAACTTTTAGGTTTCAATATCGCTAAAGAGAAATTATTTTTCGAAATGTGCCACACACGGTGCACCAAAATTAGTATCACATATTTTCATTTATACTCCTGGGAAGATATCACTGCTGGTGGATGGTCCGTCCGTCCCAGAGGATATTATAAGCCCAGTTAGACGGTATCTTACTCTCTCGATTTGATACGAAATATAATTTCATAACGTGAACGTCCAAAAACATTGGAAATTTCCTGAAACGTAGGAGTAATCTTCCTCATGCAAAGCTCTTTCCCTTCAACTGGCTTTTAGCTTCAAATTTAGACTTTTAACAGGCATTCTCTATGCATTTTCTTTTATCTGATCGTTGGCTTTCCAAACTTTAGCTTAGGTTTCAAGCATCGCTAATGGAAGAAATTATTTTTTCAAAATGTGTCGCATACGGTGCACCAAATTCGTCATCACATATTTTTATTGATATATACACAAAGTGCAGTTCTCTACATTCATGGTCCCGTTATAATTGATATGGCTTACAGTCAAAGAGGAATTACGAGTTCTAGCTGGAGGACTTGAATAACAAGTAGAAAAAACACAACACATATATCAAAATCTGAACATAAAATGTCATTTGTGTGTAAAAATTCCAATTACACAGAGCTCTCGCCTCGTCACCGGGAGGTCGTGCGTTCTAGCCCCGCGCTCGCACCCGGTCACACCGCCCGACCTTTGTTGGAGCGTTCCTTCAACGGTGCCGAATTTAGACAACACTCGTCACCGCGCACAAAATAGGGGAAAAACGGGCGTTGCCTTAGCGGTGCACCGCTGAAGCCGGCGTTGCTTTAGAGGTGACGCGAGCGTTTGATAGAGCGACGTTCCGCGACACCTCCATACCAACGCCAAACCAAAGTTGATCACCGCAATGGATCGCTGCTTCAACGCCCGACACCTTTCCAGCAATCCCGTGTCCGCTCGTAGAATGCTTACAACCGCTCCGCCGAAGTTTGTGCAGCGTTTAATCAACGCTTAATCACCGCCCGGGCAAAGCTGGCGAAGAAGCGGTGGTCCAGCGTTCAAGATTTCTGCGTTGGCTTAGCGGACCCAAGCGTCCACACAACTTTCGCTCTAGCGGTGCCAAACATTGACTGGGCGTTGTTGGAGCGGCGGTAACTTTGCCGGAGTGGAAAATTGCCCGATCCTCACCGCTCGCAATATTTTGTGCAGCTCAAAACTTTCGGAGCGGTAGGAGGGACTATCAGCGGTGGCCGAGCGTATACGGCGTTGCCTTAATGGAGGCCAACTTATGTTAACGGTGGTGAGACGGTAACGAGCGGAGCATGATTTTTTTCACCGCTCCAGGAACGCTCCAACAAAGTTCGGAACGGTGTGACCGGGCCTTAAGACATTGAAATAGGTAGTGATTGCTCCTTTCACCAAAGAGCTCGGCATTTAGAAATGAGAATCATAATTGGGTCTTTCGGATATGACCTTATAAACGGAGGTCCCATGTCGCACCAGGTGTGGCACGCAAAAGAACCCTCACTGCTAAAAGCCATGAGTGCTAAGCATAGGTCTAAATTTGCAGCCCTTCACCGGCAATGGTGACGTCTCAGTATGAGTGAAATATTCTCAACGGGACGAAAAACAAAGAAATAATCAATCTAATTACACACACATGTGAAAGGATACAGTAACAATTCTGTTGTAGACTTGCAGTCAATATTTATGACATACAGGCCATTTACCAACTGAGTCAGACGTGGTTATCTCCGTAGGGGAAAATCAGAGTAGTTTCACCCTCACATGTTGTGACAAAATCAAGGAAGCATCTAAACAATGGATGTTATTTTTGGGGTGATGCAGGTATTCACCGAAAATTTAACCAGAAATGTTTTGTTTCGTCATAGACCAAATATAGATGGCATAGTATTGTGAAAAGTTAGTTTAAGTAATACTGGTATACTTGAATTTACGGTATTGTCTTAACATGTTCTTCATTTCAGATTTGTGGATTACCTCGGAAATGACAACAGAAGTGAAAGCAAATGTTGCATTGCTCCCTTGGGTAGAGATTTTGAAAGCAAAGCTTGAGTATGGTCCTAGGCAAGGATTCTGATTACTCTTTTTGGCAAGAACTAATTAAGTCGCGACCAGTCGGATTGAATAAGATTGGAGTATTAACTATTTCACAAAGAACTTTTTTAACTTTTATGTATTGATTTCTATACTGACTGTTTTTCAGCCTTTTATTTTAAGGCTCCTGGGCAATAGGTCCATAAATAATACGATTCACGTAACCTACCTGTCTCTCATTGATGTGTCATAATTCTATTAAGTTGAATATAATGATACCTTAATCTGCATCAAAACATCCATATCCTTGAAGTTGCATAACATACATGCATGCCAAGTTGTTTTTCATTATCAATTTATTTGTTTTTATAATTATGCGATCGGTCTCTGTGGCGATCTAGATTGATTATTTAATGTTTTACGCCGTTTTGGCAATATTTCAGCCATTTAACGGCGGTCATCTGCCTGTTTGGTTTTGAGTGTTGAAGTTTCCCTGACGGCCCTCAGTGAGCCTACTCTTTTTCGAACATCAGGGAAACGATAATTTTGCGTGCCAAGGGGGTTGTGATCTTTGACATTAGCAATAACGTTGTTCACCACCTGACTAGCACAGGGTATATATTCGGACGTATGTTTAGTCAAACGATCATCCAAATTTTAAAATAAATACCTTAATGATAATTTCAGTTACAAAACTATGTACACCACTAAAACCATCAGTTTGTCAGTTTTCTATAGGAGCAGCTTTGGAAATCCATGAGTGTGACTGTGTTGTTTAAGTACGTCAACTTCATGTATTCAGGTCTTTTGTTTCTTCGGCGGACAGCTGTCCGTGGAGGTCTTCTGGTTTCTTGACTGTCCCGGAGACTGAGCAGTTCATGCTCGACGCAAGCTTGTTGCTGTTTTATAATCCCTGACACTTCTGAAAATGTTATGGTGTGCTGCTTCAACAACTCCTTAACTCCCGATGCCACCGGATGCTGATTCCGCTTGCTTCTTGGGAAAGAGAAAGAAACATCATTCATCCATGTTTGGACAAAGTAGTCACTGAACGCTGTGATAAGATTCGATGACTCCACTGAAGACTGCAGGTCTATCCAAGCATGTACCAGCTTGTCAAGGGGACACATTGCTACACTTTTTCTGATGTACTGGCGGGTGCCGGTGTTAGTCCGGTATTCTTCTGCGTCCCCTTTGATTGGACACTTCTCCACAAAATCTGACCAAAGTGGAATAGGCAACCAGTTCGTCTTGTTTCAGGAAATTCTTCACGAACAGCCCGGATAAAGGCCTGTTCAAAAATCTGTTTGAATCTTCGGTGGAGAAAAAGTCAAACAGGTGCTGCTCCTCTCGATTTGATCAGATGAAAAAGTCATTGGTAGTCAGTCTGGGGTTTTCCTGGTCGAATACTAAGAACCATTGGAAAAATCTTGCCATTCCCTGTGCATTGTCAATTTTGGGACATGTGTAGAATGTGCCGTTAATGTATACATTCTCAGCGGAACATCAGATTTTTGTTTTTTCCTCCATCCTCATACTGCAGAAATGTCCATCCATCTTCTGCTATCTTACAGTCTTCTGCTATCGCAATCTTTGTTCTAGTTTGGAGAAAACGTGGTTCATTTTTCTTTTTCGTGCATTGCAATAATCTGAGAGAATGATATGTTGAAAGACTAGAAGCAACTGATTCCTGATTCTCCACAGAGCTGGAAGCAAAGGAATCGCCACTAAGCAGACATAAGACGTCAAAAATACGTTTTTTAGGTTGAAATCTGGTTATGACGTCAAATAACTAAATTAGAACGTCGAGAAGACGTCCTTTTTCATACGTCATTTCAACGTCGCAAAACTACGTTGTTTTTACATATTATTGATGTCCGAAATCGGTGTCTACGTCGTGTAGACGCCACAGGAATACATTCTTTTTACATCTTTCTAACGTCAGTTGACCTCATAAAGACGTAATAGTGTGATATTATACATTTATTGCACTTAAAAGACGTCAGGAATAAGAAGTTGAAAAGACGTCAGGGAACGACGTCAAAACAATTTGCAAATACAACCAAGAAAAGACGTCAACTAAATGTACACCTTACGTCTTTTCAACGTTAAAAAACAACCAATTGCCTGCTGGGCAACAACGTTGTTATATGCTCATAAAGGAGACAAACGCGGGTTTTCCTTCACATGCTGCTTAAGGTCTTAAACGAGTTGTGGCAATTTCACTGACATGCAGGACATCGAAGAGTATATTCACCTTGGACCAGAAACAATAAAGATGTTTTACATACATGTAGTTTAATTTTTTTAAAACATAAAAATTAATTTGTCACCTTTTCTCGACCAAAGGCTATATATTTTCAAATCTTACCTAAATCAACTGCTCTTCTCTTGTTTTGCAAGTTGTGTTGCAACCTGTTGTTGTGCATTTCCAATACACCATATTCTTGTTTTTCTTGTTTATGAGAAACTTGAATCCATTCAAAACGAGGCTTCTGCCGCCACGTTTACTTGACTTGTAACAAACCATCTCCATCTCAAATAGTCGATCACAAGTTCAAATAAAGAAGGAAGATTAAATTCAATTGCAAAGGGACTAGCCTTATTGAAGACAGCTCAGTAGAGGAAAAACTCCAAACGCTGATTAGCAATCACTGAAGGTGAGACGCAATTCGAACCACCCATTCTAATACAATTAAATTGTTGATCAACCGATGACGTTTTTGAAAAGAAATTATAGAATCACTAATACTTTATCAGAGGCTGCGTAGGCGAATCTGACAGATAAATGTACGCAAAACGCCACATTCCAAGGGGTACACTCATGAATGCCCAGATACCGTAAGAGTAGGCGAAAAGCGCGTAGATTCTGCTAAAAATTTGACTTTGAAATTTCCAGTACATTTTCGGGGACTTAAAATTCGTCACCTTCGCCTTTTCATTCAGTAAATGTTAACACTGCTTAAGTCATGTTGAGTTCTGAATGTAATATATGTATCTAAATGAAGTGAACTCTTACTCAGGTATTTTTTCTACCTGTGCCTTTATTCTCAGGTATGAGAAGGGCACACGTCAGAACAAACTTGGGCACTATGGCCGTGCTGCATCAAGTAGAAATAATAAGACATCTAAATATTGCATAAACAACCAATGACAAACAATGCAACAGTCCAATACCATTATTATAAGACACTTTCATTACATCAGGACCTGAGGAAGAAGATGTCCCACAAACCCCAAAAAGTTGCCCTAACGGTGTCTAAATCGGCTCAGAGAGCATTAGTTTGATGGGGAGTTCATGGCCCAAGGATTTCCGGACATAGAAGATAATGATGACTGTAGTGTAGTGCCTACAAATGAAAGCAGTGATGATGTCAAAGACCAGTTATACTATAGGCTGCAGACCATCCTTGAAAGTTTCTCAGATAGACATGTCAACATCTTTATGGAAGACTTCAATACCAAAGGAAACCAGATAGACTATGTCTGCATCGCTAAGAAGTTCAGAAAGTCTCCACAGGATGTAAGGGTGAAGCGAGGAGTGTTTATGCAATGATTAAATGTCTCGTTATTAGCTCACCTGAACCGAAGGTTCAAGTGAACTTTTCTGATCGCCTTTCGTCCGTCTGTTAACTTTTCACATTTTCGACTTCTTCTCCAGAACCGCTGGGCCAAATTTAGTACAAATTATCCTAGGGTAAAGGGGATTCAAGTTTGTTCAAATGAAGGACCAGGCCTCCATCAAAGGGGAGATAATCACAAAAATTCAAAAATAGGGTGGTGACTTTAAAAATCTTTTCAAGAACCACTGGGCCAAAAAGCTGAAATTTACATGAAAGCTTCCAGATATATTGGAGATTCAAGTTTGTTCAAATCATGACCTCCAGAGATACGGTGGGGTCACAATAGGGGATAAAAATTTTGCATGCAAATATAAAGGGAAATCTTCAAAAATCTTTTCAAGAAGCACTGGGCCAGAAAAGCTGAAATTTAAATGAAAGCTTCCTGATATAATTGAGATTCAAATTTGTTCAAATCATGACCAACCTGACATTTTATCATTCCCTCTAAATTCCGATTGGTCCGTTTTTTCACTTTCTTATTTCTGATTGTTTCCTACCCTTAGGGCCTCCCCCTTGGCTTACCTCTCGACCAAATGAGCAAACTTTACCGAACAAACCTTACACATGGATTATATTCTCCCACCCTATACTCCTGGTAGCAGGGGACAGTTTCGCACTATAGGTTCGTTCAACTTTCTTAAAAACTGAAAATATTCCATATTTGAAGTTATATCACATGTGTAAAAATGCGTAAAATAAATTTAAAATACCTGTCAAGTGTAGCTGAGTGCTTAATGAAAATGATGATATGCAACACATGGGTGTTACCATGATTTGTAGCATATAGATGGGTGTAAATACGAAACTAAGACACGCGATCAGTTGCTGAAGAAATTCAGGTGAAAACATGCATGATCCAGAAAAATGTCTAGTTGAGAGGTAAGGTGGATGACCCCGGATGAAAGGTATATTTTCAAGAAGGCCCGACAGAGTTCTTGATTATGCACAGTGTTTGAATTCCCTCGTATGGTACTTTAATGGGGGGTTGGGTGGTGTGGATTTAGCCCAACCGAGAGAAAATCAATCGAGAAAGGGGCACCTGCTGAGAGCCTGTTTTGTGCACAGCACCAATATGTACAGATTACATGGAATTTAAGGTCATAATTTATTAACTACATCAATATGAAATACTATAGTACAAGTATTGACATAAAACGGACATTTGATTTTCATTAGTCTACAATAATATGACTTTGATGCATACCCCCTACACAAGTTTCAGAACCCTAAAAACTGTTCCTGTCACCTTCGGGTTTTACGCAGAGGTAAGGATATTTCAGTCAGACATTGGATTTGAATTTAAATCATTATCCAGATTGGATGCTTTTAGATCATCGTGGTTTCTTATAATAAGCAAATAATGCTGATATATTTGATGTTCTGAAAATAATCTCTTTCCATGTATGAGCGTGCGCTGCATGACACATTGATTTTTATATTTACAATCTTGCACTTTATTTCCCTTGGCAAACCTAATGTTTTATTCGAAGATGGAGATACATCGGAATCCAAAATTTAACTTCAAATAATCGTAGCATGTCGTGATTACAGTCATATCTTGAAGTCACGAACACGTTTAGTGTCTATCTTATTGAAGCTAACAGATTTCAATTATATCTCGCAGTAACAATCATGTACATGTTGATCTGATAATGTCGATATTTGCATAATTATATGCTTACGGTAAACAACGTGTTATAAATGTCACAATAACGGATAAAATTTGGTATATTCACATGTCTTGCTAATATAAACCCCGATAAAGGTACCCTTATTAAGTTATTTTGATATCGTCGAGCCAGGCTTAAGGACGAAAGACTAGATCTACGTGCTGCTGCCACCCACGATAATTCCTGTAGACATCTTTTTTTGCGAGACGACGTTCCTTAAAGTTGAGCCTAGTTGTCTAACAGTATGAATGAATGACAAATTTGCGGCGACACCCTCGTCTTTGACTGGAATTCAGTACACATATGCACCAATTCCGTGCGAAGTTTCAAAGGCGAGAAAGTTTTCATTTCTTGATAATATTGGCGTGTGTAGGAGGAATGAGGTATTTTCTTTAACGTCTGATTAAAACCATAATAAATTTGTTTCTGAATACCACGTAATATGATGAATATCAGTTTCTGTGATATTTGGGATTGAATGGATACAGTAAAATAATCTGGTTCAACGCAAATCAAAGATATTCAAGACAACGGAAATCAGTCCCACGCAACCCCTCCCCCAATTCAATGATTAAATAGATGTTGCATGGAGGCTCCTTGTTTTCCATGTCTGTTTACATACATCGTCAGGCGTGCTGTCTTTTGGGATCCTTTTCTCCGATGCAGTATCATAATGGATTGTGTTAACATTATGTGTGGTCTGTTTCTATTTAGCCAATTCAAAATTTCTGTCGACTTTGGTTGTTCTTAATTGCTGTATCGGCAAGTTCATAGGCATTTTCTAGGCGTTCTTTGAGATTCTCTATGTACTTGGATGAACTTGTCGACTTGGTCGCGGTGGCTCAGTGGTAGAGCTCTCGTCTCGTGATCGGTAGGTCGTGCGTTCGAGCCCCGTGCTCGGCACCCGGCCGCGTCAAACCTAAGACGTGAAAATAGGTAGTGATTGGCTGATTGCTCCTTTGCCGAGGGCTCGGTATTTGGAAGTGAAAATGACCGGTCTTTCGGATATGACCTTAAAACCGGCGGCCCCGTGTTGCAGCATCCATGCCACGCAAAAGAACCCTCACTGCTAAAAGCCATGAGTGCTAAGCGTAGGTCTAAATTTGCAGCCCTTCACCGGCAATGGTGACGTCTCAATATGAATGAAATATTCTCGACGAGACGAAAAACAACAAATAATCAATCGACTTGTGTCCTTTGTACAATCCAAATACTAGATCTATGGGCAAATTAGTCTCTCTACCGAACATCAAGTAGAACGATGAGTACTGTTATATGCGGTCCTACGTGTGCTTTCCAATTCGCTTTTTGGTCATGTTGTAGTGTCCCAAGCATAGAAATGTGTCCTGTTGAACCGCTTGGTGATGCCGTTACCCATCGGAAGGTAAGGAGTGGTACATGACTTCGAGATTCCCGTCAAGCTACAAAGTTCTTGAAGCAGTTTGCTCATAAAGTTGACTCCTTGGTCCGAGTGGATTGTTTTCGGGAGTCCATAGGGAATAACGAAGTTGTTAAAAAGGCATCAGCCGTGGTTTTTGCGGTCTGGTTTCTAGTAGGGACAGCTACAGCGAACTTGGTAAAGTGATCTGTCATGACTAGTATGTTCTGAACTCCACCTTTACATGACTCGATGGTAAGGTAATCCATGCAGACAAGTTCATAAGTTCCGCTCATTGGTTCGTGGTTGTCTTGAACTTCAAACATCTGTTGCACTCCTCTATCCATTTCTGGATGTCGTTTCTCATCCTAGGCCAGTAAAAGCGGTCGGTGACTAACGATGTAGTCCTGTCTCTGCCTGGATGTCCATTCTTGTTGTGGAGTAAATCCATGACTATTGGCATGACATCTTTCTTAGAACCTTCGTTTGATGTAACTTCTCTTGAAAGTTCTGTGTAAGGATTTCTCGAAGTCATTGCTCAATGAGTCTATCTTTGGTCTACTTCCACTCTGGACATGGCTGATCCAGGTAGCTATCCGAGGATCCTGTTGCTGCAACTGATGTATGTCGATTCTGGCCAGTGGATCATACTTTTTCTGGATATATTGGAGTGGGTTAATTGGTAGGGTCTCAATCAGGGGATGTCCTTTGTCCAGATCACATATGGCTTTCACCTGAAATACGGGTATGTCTCTGTTGGGGTGCTTCGTTATGATGTAGGGGTGATCCTCCCATCGGTCAGCAATTTTATGCTTCCCATCGAACGCAAAAACTCTGACCAATACCCGGTCTCCAACCTGTAAATCAGCGTCCTTGGTTTTCAAGCCATAGTTGTTTTTCTGTCGACTTTGATTGTTCTTATTAAATAACCTTACGTCATTTTTTTTATCTTGCAAAGTAATATCTCCTTGGCCTGAAATAATGAACTTAGAATTGTTCTAAATATAAATAATATACGGTACCAATTTTTATGCACCAGATGCGCATTTCGACAAATTATGTCTCTTCAGTGATGCTCAAACCGAAATGTTGAAAATCCGAAACATGAAAGTAAAACTTTATAAAAGTGATCAATGTAGTGCCAAAAGATTGGGGCCAAAAACTTCGAAGGATCAGAGCTATGCCTGAGGGAGATAATCCTTAATTTTGATATGAGTTTCTAATTTTACCACTGCAATTAAATACATAGCCGTATTTCAAGCTAGTAACATAGTACATAGCAACTGGGCTGTAGAGACCCTCGGGGACTAACAGTCCACCAGCAGAGGCCTCGACCTAAACTGTATCCCAGATTTATGAATCCTATCCTCTGCTCTGCGTTCCAGAACGCAACGACTACGTAGTGCTCGGTAGCGCTACAATCTTGAACGATGTGCTACGCTAGCCCAATATAAGCATAGCATGCGTTAATTCATATAATGCGTTAATCTAACCAAATGGCTACGTAGTGTTCGGTAGCACTACGATCTATCTAAGGGAGCAAACCACGATCAACCCCTTACAAATGATAGTGTAGGTTGTGGGAATTTGTTAGCACGAACACTTTGAACAGGATGGGGAATACAGCTGCTCTCATTGTTACTAGGATATCAAAACGAGATCATATAATCTTCTTAGAGCTACAATGGCTTCCCATCTACTGCTGTTCCCAATACGAATTCCCAATTTATACATATACATGTATAACACTCTCTTATCTTACAATGAAGATCTAATCTGAATCGTTCCGAACCAAAAGGACCCTTATGTAATGAAGTTCTACAGTGTGAAGTATAGAAAACCGTCCCTCAAAATATATGTGCAATATTGATTGTCGTTAAAATAGACTAACTCAACTAACTCGTGATTGGTAATCATGACGTCTAACGTCTGCAAAAAATGACGTCACTGCAAGTGCTTTCGCCATTTTTTGACTGCACACACACACACAATTTCGCCGAGTAGAAATAACAAGACCAAAGCAATAACAAGACTACAGCAATATCTCCTGAATAGTCAGACAAAATTATCAATGAAGCAAAATGCCCCAAGCATTTTACAAACATTGAGTACGATAAAGTTAGATCGTGGAACAACGGGTTACAAAAGAGCACGATATTTATAGATAAATTACTATAACCTATCCTGAATCAAATTCATTTTAATTATGGTAATTTGAACATTTATGAAAGAAGTTAAAAGCAGCTTCTTTGTTTTGAGGGAGACGAAATCTCTTGATTTCCACAATAGTGCAAGTTTGTGCCACAAATGACAATGCTGAATTCATGTTAATCACCGTTTCATTGAATATTTAACGGATATTCCTCGATGGAGATATTTTGTGTGACATTTGCTTATTCATCGACTGGTCGCCGTTAAAATTATCACAAGTAATTGTTATTGTTGCGTTATAATCCACTGTCACCTCAATCCAACACAGTTATTTATGCCAAGTGATAAATGTCTCGATCTTTCTGATTTTACGATGCCGAAGTTGTCAATGATTGAAACATTTTACCGATTTTTACCATTATCTTTATAGCTGGGGGTGATTCATTCATCATTTGTATTTGTGAAGGGTCCTCTAAAGTACCACTGCAAGATGTATACAAATCAGTGACAACTTTTCCTTTTACAAAAAACCTCCAGAATATTGATGCTGGTATCAGTGATGTATTCACAGCCAAAACTTGCTGCAGTTTTATAGGTTCTTAGTCATACATTTTGGGATGTGGATTGGTTACACGTCCCAACATTTACGACACTGCAGCTGAGTGGAAATGCATATTCTCTCTCAAAACTAGGTAAAATGATTAACCAAACTTCATTTGAAAATTCTAGATTGTCAAATTTTAAGAATTTCGATCATATCGATTACTGGGTAGAATTTACAAGCAGTTTTCTTGTTCCTCATCTGTGAATCTGACATGTGGGGGCAGTTAAGTGCTATGTCACAAGAAGCACATACCATAGCAAGGCAAAGTACATTCGCTTATTCCTGATGACGCAAAATGCTTTGATCACGTCAGATTGTACACTAGTCTAACGCTAATACAACCGACGGAATCTCATTTAGCATCGATGTAATTAATAGCAGAATCCGTTCCATCCTGTTGTCTGAAAAATGAATATCACTTTTTGTGAAAGATGAACCTTGAGGGACAACAGTAATATCTGCTAAGGGCAAGACCTGTATTAATCTTTGGGTTACTTCAGTATGTCCTTGCAAGGAAAGATGGTTGAATTAATGATCTTGGTTCCAATTGACAAACCAATTCCTCCTAAGCAGGAGTCTTGTTGAGTATTTCAACAGACACACAATAATATGATGTGGCTAAGACTCATCTGCTTTTCTGAGAAGTGGGTACGGCTTCGTACATTTGGTAATCTGGTGTTGGTAACCATAAGTTTTCCTCCAATCATCGGAAAAGATGTTCCTGGTGGGGATCTTCAAGCAATATAACATTTTAAGAGAACCCACATCAGTTCGGACGATGAACACTCACTAATGTATTTCGGAAATGATATTTCTGTCTGTTATGGTTTTATTGATCATTGCTAGCGCCCTCGGGCGATAGCATTTACGTTAGTGTTTTTGCAGCTAATGCGCATGCTTGGCGGCCATACTGCGGCATTTTGGGAGTTCTATATTTTTACTTTTCCCTAAAAACATTAAATCCAATTCATATTGCACAAAAACACGATTGCTGATACATGTACGTATACTATCTTTATTCAAAAGTTCTGTTAAGTAATCTAACAATAACTTTTCAGATAATGAACTCTTTCAATACTTTCCGTAAGCCAGGTAATTTACATTCGGTTCTTTCCGTAACGTCATGTGACATGGCATGAGGTACGAATGTTAGTGGTTATACTGAGGCAAAGTGTGGTGCATGGAGACAAAAGACTAGGGATCAAGCGGTCATTAGTATATTACAAACAAGGATGTGGGCGTTACTCTCATGGCCCGCATGAAATCTAATCTCTTCGTCTTTGTCGGTTGGTCAGAGTGGATTGCACTTGCTCGTCAGACACTCGATATTTTGTATATGTTGTTTATGGATTATGCATTGCGTTTGCACAATGTTAACTTTCGCTTATTGTAATGTATATCACGGATCGGATCCCCAAACATCTGCGATCAACGCGAGTTTTACAATACATTTGAAGCCCTTGATGAATATACCTTGATCATGTATCATTTGTACTCTGATACAATTACATATGAAACCATCTTCTTCTTACGGAATAATGGTATTAATTGTAGAGGAGAGACCTGTAAAAACTTACAGGTTACAAATTTTACAACAGCCCGGTTTCAGTGAAAATTAAGAGTTTACGATGGCAGAGGGGGATGGTAGTAGAGGATTAGAGCAGTGCGCGGGTGTAAATCAG
>CAJDSM010043375.1:62-19173 GCA_903981925.1 Ostrea lurida | reverse complement strand
ATTTCGCCATCTCTGAAGTAATGATTCAAGTGAACAAATCAAAAGTACATGGACCGGTATAATTTTATGCCCTCTCAACGAAAAGGTCGGGTATATAGTTTTTGGATTTTTCGTTGTGTATTCTATGGTTTTCTTTATGAAGTGATAATTTGATAAACATTTTAGTTATAGTTGTACACAGCGCTTTAGAGATTGTTTAAGATTAGAAGCGCTATTATAAGTGTATTATTATTATATATATAATTATTATTTACCCTGTCCTCCGTCCGTCAATCAGTATTCTTGATGCATCGCTTAATGCTTTTTAAGACATTGAACTGATTTCTTAATACACAAATTAGACCCTTGAAAATTTGAAAAAAATATTGCTTTCAATTTTAGCCATAAGAATTTATTAATTGTTGCTTATAACTGTAGGCAGGGCATTGATGTCACTCTACACATCTAGCCTTTACTATAAAAAGTGAATAGGACGATGTATGGAATTAGGACAACATTGATGCATATTTAACATTACTTCTGAAAAAATCAATGACAAATTCCGAGAACTTATGTTTGGTTTGATCAATTCCATGTAAAGTGGATATTCACAATCTGTGTGACATCATTGTATGACGTAATGTGCATTTTTAAAAGTCATTTGGCATCTGTGTTAACCCCTGTTTTGCATCATAAGAATAGAGTATGAATATTGATTTTATCGATTTTCAAGATAAAGATACTGGTCCCAATTTCTTAGATTCTCATTTGCTTGGAAGGGACTGTAACTGGCCCTTATGTGTGAAAATCAGAGGTTTAAGATAAAAAATTCTTTTCAGTCAATTTGGGCAGATTTATACCCTTTGAAGTTAGGTAGACTGGATAGATTTTTGTCAGGTCAAAACTTGTCTAGTGAAAATTAAGATTGTAAATAAAATATGGTCGTTGTTATGACTGCACAGTTAGAATACAATGAATGTTCAGTTATAGAATAATTTGTTACTATTACAGTGTGTTAATGTCCAGCTTGTATTCTTCTTGTAGATGGTGCAGCAGAAAAGGCTGGGGTGAGACAGGGAGACAGGATCTGCAAGGTGGGTGATTTATCCCCCCCCCCCCTAGAAATATAACTTGTAGAGTATCTTCATCAACGATGTGCCACCTGAGCAGTGTACTTCTTAACAGACGAAGTGGTGTGATTGTCTATTCTGCTTTGCAGGCATCACAATGAGCTCCAGAATTTTGTTATTTTAGTAAAGCCTCAAGTGGTGATAACGTCTCATCTCATACATAGGATTGCACATTCGTCACAATGACACAAGCATGAGTATATACGTTAATGATTGACCTCAGTATTGAGTGGATGAAGCTGTGTCGGAAGTTTGCTGGGTTCTTGCAATGGTGGACTTTTGTAGTACGCTGTTGTATGCGCGCCTTTTCATGCAGCATGTAATGTGATTTCAAATATTGCCAAGAAATGCAAATGCTGTAGACACAGATTTAATGTATAGGGATTATTGCCCATTTTCATTTACTTCAATTTCTAATATTTTGATTAATGAAAAATTATTTTTTTAGTAAAACTTACGAAAACAATGATTTGGTACATAATTTTGTTCTACAATGAAATTATATAATATTTACATAGATTTTGGAGATTAACGTGTGCTTAACCGTCAGTGGTAGTCTTATATTCCTACAACATAATGCTGTGGTATACATATATATCATAACAGGATGGACAGATGGCATTTTATCTTTAACATAGTTGTCACATTACAAACTTCCTGTGTGGAAGGAACTGCAACTCCTCCAACCCTCATTCAGTGAGGCTCAGTATGGGTTGCAAACTTCAACTTACCTAGTAGAAAATATAAAAAAAAATAATAAATAAATAAAAATTAAAACAACAAAACAAAAACAAAAAAAAACCACACAGAAAAAGAAAGAAAGAAAAGATAAAGAAGAAGGGGGGGGGGGAGAATATATGTAAATAAGACGACCCTCCTGTAATTTACACATTCAACATGATTGGTTTTAGATAAGAGATAAATATTTTTGACAGAAGTGCTCAAATTTTTAATCTTAGATGTTTTGTATGGCATTGCTGTATGTTGGACAATGTATCAGATGAGACATTTGTTTGATGTTTGTGTTGCAAGGGAAAATGAGAAATATGCAGGTAGTCTCCTGAACAATCAGTTGACGTCTGCTATTTCTTGTTCCTCCATTGTATCACTTCCTGGTCACCTTTGTGGTTTTTAGGTATCAACTGACTGATAACGTTAAAAAAAAATACACATCACACCCAGAATTTGACAACAAAGTCAATCAAGGGGTGTTGGTTTGTGAGAACAAAAGAGAACTAATGTAGACTGGAAGCCATTAGAGTCTGAGAAGATTAAGAACAAAGTTGGGTTTGTGGTTGAGAGATATTTTGTACTCCTACACAAGTTTTAGATCTGATTCCTTATAAGCTGCACTAATAGATCACAATTTCATGGACAGCTGAACTGTTTTATGTTTTATGAAAATAAACCAAGCATATGGCAGATATGCAGCCATTACCTTTTGTATATATATACCTCAAAGTATCTCATAAAGTTCTGTACAAGCAGTGCTAAATATACAGTATTTTCACCTTGCGTCTTTTTTGAGAGGTTTTGTAACAGTATGTGATTGTGACAGCTCTCGCCAGCCAGACCTTATGTACAAGTGTGAGTAACTTCCACGCTTTCACTGACGCTTCCTACAGCAGTGCTGTAGATGGGAATAAGGCAGGGACACTTGCCAAAACGATATAAAAAAAACAAGTGCATTTCACATCTGAAAATAGAATCATTGTATCCAATATTTTCAAGGATTTTTGTTTCGTCTAGTATTTGATAATGAAGTCATTGTGCCTTGTGTTTTGCTAATCATAAACAATTTTTGTATGGGAAATGACTTGTGAATTTTTAACGTTTAACAGGGGGGATTTGGTGTGATTTCTTGTGAAATTGAGAAAAAAAAAACCCACTTTGGGTTGGCATGAACTTGTGGATATTCTATATTCTAAGTACTTGATAAGAATTGGTGTGTGTTTGTTTTAAACAATCTCTGGAGAAACATGATTGACCAGTCTTGCCAATTATTGGCAATGATGTGAAAAAAACTGCCAGAGGTCAAAAGGTCACTGATATGTATGTTAATTTTGGCTGTTTACCACAAACAACTACTGGTGGGTCCCTCAAGACTTGTTTAGTATTATGTTACTCACACACATACACACACACATACGCACATGCATCAGTTATCACGTGTGTCACCATTCAATAGTCTTGTATCAGCTGTCAGTTTTTCCTAGATGTTTTTTATCACCTCTTTAGAAGGAGACATCTTAGCATCTGTCATTCTGATGTAAGAAACTTTGAAGGTAACCTTAGTATAGTTATCTGAAACATACAATGTAAGGGAAAAGAGCTGTATGTATACTTGTGACGTTGACATTCGGCTAGAGAATTTTTCAATGTCAGAAGGTGCATCTCACATTGGCTGATTGCTAAAGCAATGAGGTGTCACTACGTCTGTTTGTTAGAAACTCTGAGACAGTCGTGGATCTACGAGGCACAATGTATCTGATAGGTAAGGGGGATTCAGGTCATGATCTACAGTTTTTGCTCACCAAGATTCATAAGTGAGTGTTAGAATGTTCCTCCTTTCATGATTAGAATTTCATGGATGTGAGTCTTGGGTGCACCGGACCCAATTCCTTCATCAGGTGATCAACATTAGAAATGAAAGGCTCTAGTTTTGTGGATAAGACCTTAAAACCAAGTTACCTTGTAACTGTCGGTGTTGTGCCAACCAACCTTCACTTCATAGGCCAAAGTGCATAGCATAGGTTGGTTGATCTCTTGTTATACGTCATGTCAAGGATTCCCCACTCAGCTGAGACCTCACCAGCTGTGGGTGGAGTACCACAAATTCAGACCTATGCTTAATGCTCATGGCTATAGCAGTGAGGGTTCTTTAATGTACCAATCTGCCATGACATGGGACTTCCAATTTTAAGGTCATATCCAAAAGGCCCTTGATTCTCACTTCTAAATGCCCAACATTTGGAGGAGCAATTATTTCTATGTTTACACATCTTTGGTTTGGCACAGCCATGGCACTTGCAGGACTCAAACTCGCATCCTCCACCAATGAGAGACCATGACCAGTTGCATTAATCTAAACATTGTGACAGCCTGATATAAGTAAAATATTCTCTTTGGGACTTAAACAGTAATCAATCAATCTAAAAAAAAAAAAATATGTCTTCGTGTTGGGCCACTGAAATCTTTCAAAAATTCCTATGCTTATTGATTCTGGAAGTAAATTAAGAAAGTAGCAATTACTCATTACTTGAATGTTAATGGCCAATACACTCAAAAATGATCATAATGAACTTTTCAACTCTTTGTCATAAAACAAAACCAGTGTTCAAATCAGCTTTCTGATAGCCTGAGGAACAAATCAATGTTTTCATGATTTTCCTGCTGCACCAAAATATCAGAAATTAACTACCGGAGGGGTTCTTATTATTTTCAGTTGAAGACTGGCTAAGTGGGCAGTGATAAGATGCTTGTGTTATTTCTTGTGTTTGTTTTATTTCTATTAAAAAAAAAATCTTTTTTGACTTTTTAGGTGAATGGTACCCTGGTAACAAATTCAAACCATATAGAAGTAGTGAGGCTTATTAAAGGTAAGTGTGTGGCAGGTTACGTAGACTTGGGAAATCATATTTATAAATGTAATTCTTATTTTGTACCTCATGTACCAACTTAATTGTGGTTTGAGTGAATAAATTTAATTGAATTGGAAATGGAAGTCATTGGAGAAGTTTTGAAAAGGTTCATTCATTTTATGAAAAGGTCAAAGCGAACTATCTATTGAAATATTTGTCTTTTATTGACAGTGTTTGCGATGAGGAAAATTACTGTTATATGTACATGAAAAGAGTGTTCTCGTCTGATTTGGCATTGCATTGGTGTTTGAACTTTTTGCTTCTTTTACTAGCTGCTTTTCAGCTATTTATTTTCAACTTTCTCGGACAATTTACTGATGATTAGAGACACACAGTTCAGTACATATATTTGTTTGTGAAGCTGTTCTATTGAAATTGGTGGAGAATATAATTCTAGTTTATAGTATACACAAGTGAATACTATTGTATTGGACATATCAGGAACAGTGTACATGAGGTGTTGAAATATGAATTTGACATATAAAGTAGCTTAATTGACACGGAGTTTCACAAGGCTTTTCATCAAATTGAACATGGCTAATAGACTAGAAGTCTGAACACCAATGATACCAATAGCAGAAACCCATGAAATACATGGTTCCATAGTGATAACTTCTCAACATCGTTCTTATCCATCAAGGAAAATGTGTAGCCAGGAAATCTGGCAGGCCATAAATCTTTCAAAAGAAAGGGAGGAAAAAATCACAAGTTTGAAGGAGAGATGTCAAGGTCACAAGTTTTATTGACATTGAAATTGACTGATTTATGTGTCGGGTTACCTCATTAGCATGCTAAAAGTAATTCTACATAGCATATCCCTGAGCTAGTTTGGCAAATTTTTTTGGTGATCATGCCATTTCTGTAATATAGGCAGCTGCCTTGGAGTCTGTTGTCTGCAGGTACTGCTCATTGTAAATCTAGTCTTTTGTGAATTTCTAGTATTTAGCTATAGCTTATTATAGTCTTTCATATTTAACTTACAGTGCATCCCTTTTAATTAGACCTTTCTTATAGCACCACAACATTTTTTTTACTTTGGCTTTTGAGTTTGACCTGCTTTTGATGAACTTTAACCAAGGCCGTAGCCCTAACTTTTGAATGGTTAGTGATAGGGCTTTCATATTTCACTTGTATATTTCTTGTGACAAGACATTTCTTAAGTACTATAATTACTTCCTGCCACACAGGGACACTGTTGTTTCACATATCTCTGTGTTTAAAGTTTGGGTTGAAAACCTTTTATACATACTAGAGGAGGTACATGAGTGCTACTCTATGGATGTTGGTATATCTTTGGACAGAGTAAAGTAGATTTACTGTACAGTACCAACATGCAAGCGCAGGGTGGAGTAGAATTGGAAAGCACATTGTTTTCAAACTGATCCAGTAACTAATGAATCGAGCAGGAATTTTGGAATTAAGATTTTTGAAATAGTTGGTATGAAAGTGAAAATTTGAGCAAACAATCACAAGTGGCGGTTGTTTGGAGGTTGTTTAGAGATTCGATGAATTCTCCTCCATTTTACAACGATGATGAGAAATGCGGACCTCCTTGAATTGGCTCACTATACGGAGGGAACTGATTCTTTTTCCAGATCTGTTTACCTATCCTGCGGGCTGAACTTCCTGAACAGTACTTCTGCTATTATTTGCTCTCTTGGCAGAAGCTATATATTCCTTGATTTTTCTGATAAAGAAACCTCCACAATCTCGAGGAATATTGCTTGTACAGAATAACTACAAGATTCTTTATTTCTGCACAAAAATAGTACATGTATACAGTTTATGTTGCTATTTTTAAATTCATCAGTGAAGAATTTAGATCTTTTAAGTTCCTCGACTTTATTTTGGAAACGATGTATTTTGGCTTGGTAGAGTAGTAATGGCGGATGGTGATTTTCACTAGAATCAGTTGTCCTGTGTTTGCGCTTGTCATCCACACAAGTAAATGACAGATCAAACTAGAAAAAAAAATCAACCGGTGTGTTAATGACACTGAAACTTGTCATCAGTAACTGCATACAAAACTCTCCCAATATCAATTTGTTTTTAATGAAAAGTGTTATCATAAAAACACATCAGAGGTTTTTTTTAAATTTGTGATTGAAATCTCAGTGTCTCGGATGCAGCGCCCTGAGATGTACATGTATCTGCAGCATTATAAACAGAGTGCAGGCCACTGCAGGGAAATCGTTATCTCACAAGGGGGAATGAGATTTGGATTTTTATCAGCAACAGCAGTCTTTGATGAAATGATTATATGTCACCCCTGGTGACAGAAGGGACAGATATCACATTTGGAAGTAGACAAATTGATTGTTTAACATCATTTTCTGGGTATGAGAGGGGAAGCTTGGTCAAATAGCCATGCCTTGATTTCATTGTCAATTCATGGAAGAGATTGTTGAAGTCGGATGGTCAAAGTCAAACCATCTGATTCATTACAGATAATTTTTTGCTTAATGGTTGTATGAAAAGTGAATGTCATACAAAATGTACTTTGTATTTTATGAGAGCCTCAAGAAGCAATCAAGTTTTAGAAGTGCAGTATGACAGAATTTGCACAAGTCTACTTCATGGTTATTATTCAACTCTTGTCAAGGAAATCCCAAAGGATCGATAATTTGACATGTGTGTAATAAAATGTTTAAAAATCAATTAATCATGTTCATAAAAAAGGGGGAAATATAAAATAAGATACAAATGATTAAAAAATCTATAACTTCATGTATTAACTTGAAGCAGCCCATCTGGCAATAAGGTAACTCCAGCCATGAAATGCCTTCATTTTGTTTATAATGTAAAATGATGTTTTAATGAAAATAATTTTTCACTTGAGGAATAAACGATGGTGGAGTAATTGTTGAGCAGTATGCCTCTACATGCCTGATGATCAGGGCTCTGTGGCAGCTTATCAGAGCTAGGCAGGCTTAGTTAGGCAGGAATATTGAAACAGACTATTGACTGCTTTCTCTGTGCAAATCCTTCATATTGTTTTAGCAGCGAACTGATGCCGGGAAACACACTGAAAACCGCTCTGGAATCACTTTCTCTCGATCATTGCTTTCTATGTACTATATTTATGTGTTTGATAATTCATGGAGTTGCTACTGTGTAACCGGATGTGTTAGGAAAATATTTTTGTGAAAATTTAATACTGATCTTCAGCACATTTTAATTAGCGGTATGCTGGAAGATTCAGAAGGTAAGGTTGTCTTGTCCAGATTTAATTTCTGAATTTTTTTTTTTTATTGTTTTAATGGCATGATATCCATTTCCTGAACAGGTGCATGAAGATTTTGTGTTGCTGATAAAAAGTTTATATTATGTTTAAGCTCTTGTCGCTGATGAATTAGTGGTACTGTTAATATGGCTGAGCTTGTCTCTGATGGTATTGTCTTAAAATCATCAGAACTAAGTCTCGGAAAGTCATTTTTACTGTGAATTAAGGTTTTTTACTTTGAAATTTGGCAACAAATGGGCTGAGCCTTCATGGACATCGTTGCTGGTGTAGATGAGAGCAGTGGTACTTGTTTGTATATACGGTGTGGTGTGGAAGTTTTGCTTACAAAAATAGATGCATTAGGACGATGAACATTTGAGTGAGGGTTTGTTGGAGGCTTTTCTCAATCTTATCTCTTTGAGTTTTGGCACACCACGGCATCAAACGAGCTAGCTCTGCCTTCAGAATTTTTTGAATAATTTGGTTTTTAATCTACCAATTAAATGTGTTTATTTTTGTGTGCATTGTAATCCATTTAGCAAGTGTTAAGCATTATCTGTATGCCAAAAATAATAATGAAAAAAAATATGCTATAAATGATTATTAAGAATTTGAGAGATAATTGCTGGGCCTAGGAATCTGGGTGTTTTAATTAGACGACTTACAGTATGCTACCTAAACACAAACAAATACCAATTTGTTTCGAAGTGAAAAATTCTGAAGTGAATTTTCATGCACTATCTAGGAAGTGTTCAGGAGTCTGTTTGATTGATAGTTCGCATAATGGAAAATTCTTGTTTGAAAGAGTTCTCTGTCTGATCTTTTTCAAGTGAATTATGCACATGTATCTCTTTACAGAGGAAACTAACAGTGAAGTTTCGGGTTGGCTTGGCCATTGCATAGATGTACATATTTATCATGCACATCTCTTTAAAAAATGAAAGTAACAGTTGTATTTCTGGTTTCCTTGGTCATTGCTTAGATATACTTTTCAGAACACAGAGATAGTGTTAAGTTTGATCAATGATTATCTAGATACTTTAATTTATGTTTTTCATTGATCTAGGCCTCTAACTGCTAGGAATGTAACAGGTGGTTGTGAGAGATGGTCTGGATAACAACCAACATGTGTATTCATTTGTCCTCCAAAAATGATTCATTCTAGTTTTACAGCATTATGAATGCTAATGCTGTCAATACTTGTTACATGACTATAATGCTGGCAAATTTAAGAATGGGATGTGTATGTTGTTTTATGCTGAGACTTTTTAAAGAAAAATCTTATAGCATTGATTGATTTCTAAATAGACAGTTCAACTGCTGCATCTTGAATGAACATCAATATCTTGAGTATACTTTGAATATGTTGAAGTGAGATGAAAGTCCCAGCTACATTTTTAACATCAGTATATTGAACCCTCAAAGTTTTCCACCCCATCGAGAGTGCGTGATAATGAGGTTTGACTGTATTTGTCTCAATATAAGTCCAGTTGGTCACTATAGGCCACGATGTTATGCCCTGGTCGAAGTGATATGTATTTGAATGTGCAAGTTTCAAAAATTGGATATGATGTTATCAATTCTAATGCAAGAGCCAATTTCAAGGTAATTTCACTTGACTGAGGGTAAGATTTACACATCAAACTGAGTAAACAATTTGTTGATAAAACTAAATGGTAACAGACTGTATGTAATACTGTGTACTGGAGAACAAATAGTAGTCTTATAACACCTCCATGGTGTAGCAATTAATTCATAATAGATTTAATAGTATGCAAATGAGACAGTGAAGACATCTAAATTCCTTCGGAGAATAATGCAATTTGGCCTAGATATACACGCCAAAATATTAATGAAAGAGCATCAGATTTCTGTTTATCTGTGTTTTGATCAGGAGAAGTAAATGCCCAAATATTTTGATATCTGCTGTCATCATTTTCATGTAAATATGTCCCTTTAATCCGAATGGATACATGCCAGTAGTTTGTACTGAACATTGCATATAAGTTTTGCATTTCAGTGTTACAATTTTGCATACTTTAGTCTGTGTGGTGAAGAGAAAGGTTTGAAACTTTTACTGTACATAAATATCTCAACATTCTGATGTATCACCAAAGATGAGCAGCCATCAACATAAGTAAAATTATGACAAGGTGACATGAAAATAAAACCGGTCTGTGCAAAGGTGAGAGATATGGCTACCTAGGCGTAACTTCTAAAGTTCACTCTTTAACAAGGATGCCGTGACACCACAAATTTGTTTACACCTGTGATTGGGAGACGTTTGGAGATAGGACTGTGGGTTCGGAACCCAGGACCACTTGATAAAGGAAATTTACGATAACATTCTCTAAATCCACCTGACCTAGTTGGGTTCAAAACTTTCACTGTAGTACCTTGTCATTGGTGCAAGACGAAAAGATTGTGAAATACAAACAGACTAGAATGCCAGAAGAATTGGGCTTTGTAAAACATGCATAGGAGATTCCATGAAGAGTGGCATACAAAGGCTTTGATTGACAGCGGCTTACATATTTGTTTACATTATAGAGAAATCGTCAGGAGCAGGAAGTTGATATTGTGAATTCCTCAGTGTTTCCAAAATCTTCAAAATCTACAGTGCTTACTGTTTCGATTGTGAGTGCAGCTTCTATATTTGTAAACACCATGGAAGGGAAGTGGGTATCACAGATTCGATCAACAAATAGCTGCTTTTGTGCATGAAAAACAAATACAAAGTGACCACTTACATTAAAATAATAATATTAATCAGTGAAGGATTTTTCCCAACCTATAATCCTAATCCAATTGTATCGGAGTTAATTTGACTTTGATTTTTTTGGTGGTATAATCTGATTGTGCTGACCCTGCTCCTGTCAGGTGACCTCTGCTGTGTGGATAGAGAAAGAGATCCTATTTATATGTTCATTATAGTGTCTAGATGTTTACAGAGTTTATCTAAAGAATATACAGGGCACCCACCACTGATACACATCCATGTCACCAGGCTCCAGGATTGAATGTCGATAGAAGAAAACATGCAAAACTAAATATTGTCATTGTGTGGGATTTAAAGGCAGTTCACCCAGAAGGATTAAGTAGCAATCATGCTTGTTATGGTTAAAAAGTCAACTGGATAAATTATTTTTTGTCATTCAATATGACAGCTCCACCAGGAAAGTAAAGTATTTGGGAGTTTGAAAAAGGAAACTGGATTGACTCATGCTATGCCCACATGGTGATACATGAATGAGCAATGAATAAATTTCTCGAGAAGCGAAGAAGCCAAAGTAAGTTGAAAACTACCTTTGATATCATCAGCTTTGTGTACAGTTAAAGTGTCATATTGAATAGGTGACTGTTATGGAACATTGACTTGGATAGACTGGATAACCACATAGGAAGGTTTACCCAGAGGGCAGAGTACTGAATACGGGTAGCATGATGGTCACTGTTGCCTTCCCTCTTCCCAGTCAAATTATAGGTTTCGCTAACTTACTGGTACACCCAACTGCAGTTGTGTATATTTGTACATTTTAAACCAGTCATTGTAAATTCTTTACTTGAGTAGTTGCAATTGAGAGGTTTTTATCTGAGCAGTGCAGTTATCTCAGGTACTTCAGAGAAGGTGTGTCTGATTTAGAAACATAAGGAAAACACTGTCAGCCAAGTGTGTGTAAATATTCCAAGGTTGCTGCTTATAGTCTCAACATTGCAACTGGTAGCATAAAGGCAAACTTTATTGCACTGAGAGATGTATAGCAAATTTGATTTTGCAGCACACAAAGTGCTTAGTGAAACACATCCATCATGGTAAAACTATGGCTATACTGTGTCTGGCTGCATGAAAGTTTTGTTTCTAAGCCTCTGTGAAGTTATGTAGTCACCTGGATGATTGTTCTACAGATGTACATCATATTAAGTAGAGTGGAAGTTCACATGATTGGAGTAGGTTTCTGTTTCTCTAATTGAAAGTTACCGTTACCATTGTAAAAAGATGCTAGTTTTCTCAAGTAATAACTGTTATTTTGGAGAATTTATATGCTTGCCCAGTCTGTGAATTTTCTGTTGCAGTAAATGCTTTAGAGTGTTCGTGGTGTAGCCTTGACAACATGAAATAATTAATAAAATGCCCTTATTATTTGCCTCATCCTATTTGGGCCTCAGTAGATAGTGATTTTATGGTCTGGTGGTCATAGAAGTGTTTCGTTCTTATTTCACTGTAAGAAAAAAAAGGGGAGTTTGTTTGGATGACTATACTAACTAAAGATTTGATTACAGCACCTAATAATTAACCTGAGTATATAGCTAAAACTTTCAAAAGCTCTGAATTTCAGTGAAAACTTTCTGAAAGCTCTCACTTACATTAATTNAGCTATAAAACTTTCAAAAGCTCTGAATTACAGTGAGAACTTTCTGAAAGCTCTCACTTACATTAATTATTTTATCCCTAAATTATTTTATCCCTAAATAAGTCATTACAATATTCAGAACTTAAATTTTTAAGGGATTAAAATAAATATACTATGCCAAGATGCTCTGTAGAGTTTAAAATGATTTCACTTGCAATTGTTGACTATTATGATGTTACAGTTAAAAATAATGACTAGTCAAAAAAACTGCTTGCAGCTACTGGTCTACTCGCGTGTCAGCTGACGTACTTTTATGTGGGTCACTGATTTTGCTGATTATACTTTTTTTTCATATTTTAATCATTGATATGATATTGATGAAAGTTCAAAGATTTATAAATATCTATCACAACTCACGAAAATAATTATGCAAACATTTCAACATTGTCAAGTGGGTCTTTAATCGATGTAGTGTATTAATTGTCGGTGTCCAGCACAGGTAGACGTCTCTAGTATAGTGTGGTGGAGTCTTGTAAAACAGTCAGGTGACACAAGTAAATGAAGGAGTATCATTGTGTGTACGGCATCCATTCTTCCACCGTTTAATCTCGTGTAAACACACGGCTAAGGAATATATGGAGTGAATAATGGTGTATGTTGTGGGAGAAATTTGGAAATAACGGATGAGGTAAAACGGAATATGTACAAATTGTGTATATACAGGTTTTCACACACCTGTTCAGTATGTTAACATTGAAGGCAGGCAGGCTGTTATGAAATATTCTTGTAGTTGTATGGTGTTTGTTTGTAAAGTCTGTTGTATAGTTTTCCTTATAATTGTGCCTATGTGGTTTGACCTTTATTATGTTTCTTGTGGACTTGGGTTTAAGAGGTTTGTGTGATAGGACTTAATTGACCAGCTAGCCAACATCAAACAGTTTAAAGACTGATATAAACAGTGTTCCTGTGTTTGACTTGGGATGAAATCCTCTTTAGACAGAGAAAGTCAATAAGACCACATCTAGTCAATATCTCTTATAGGTCACAGCAAGAGGTGAAGTGTATCAGTTACCTCCCTTGTTGGAATACACCAGTCATCCCCCTTGTTTGACCCTGGCCAATAATGAAATTTCGTGAGCATAAAGTTCAATAAGTCAATTGTATATTCTCCTACAAAACAATGAATATTAATTTTTTTTTGATGAGGCGATTTCTAGAAAAATAGGACCGTTTGTTGTGCATGAAATTATCCATATGTACATGTATTCAGATAAAAATAACTCGGCTTAGGAATAACTGAGAGGTGATTCACGGCAGACATGCTGTGCAACAAAACAGGATTGTGTTTTACAAAGTCGCTGGTCTGTATGTCATGAATATTCATCCAAATTCGTTGTGTAGGACACTCAGTGCAGTGTTGGTATTTTCTGCATTCATACATGAAATGACACTGCAGTTAATGTCCTGTTTTACGCAATCTCTCCCTTGACCGCACAATGTCTTACTAATCTGCTTCTGATGATCATACTTAATAATACCTTCAAAGAATCATTTACAGTGAAACCTTTATGATTATTCCAGGTGGCTCAATTTCTGCTGGTTTTGATATTACATATGGTCTTAGAAATAAAATTATGTTCCAATCTTTAGGAATTTTCTAAGCTGTTACAGGCAGTTTTATGTTATGTATATATACAAAGATCGTAACTGGATGATTTTCCTGGACTGCATTTAGTATGATAAAGTAGATCTATAAAGGCATTTAATTTTATGGGGGATTGAATATTTAATGCTCTTTTTCTCTTTCTTATTCTGTCTCTCATTCTCAATGAGTATCTTTTTATCCAGTAAATGCTCATATAGCTATCCCTGAAGAGGCCTGCATGAAGAACACAGATGATAAAAAAAATCCTTTTTATGAGGAATTTTTCTGTAACCAGAAAAAAAAGTACTAAAATCTGAGCATACATGGATGAGGTGACCTACTTAGACACCTACCTGGTTTGACATCAGGATTCTCTCCCTTGGTGTCTCTGGCCTATCCATCTCATATGTATATGATTACATATGATTGCAATGCCAAACCAGGACAGTCAGGAATGTATTGCAACCACTGGCTGATGATCTAATTGAGTTGATAATCACATATACATGTACCGTTATCATGGAGGGATGCATTAAGGAGTAACTTGTTTGCGACAAAGAAAATGTTATTTCCCCCAGGGTCTGGCACAGTGAATATTTTGGCTGGGTGAATGAATTTTCCTTCCTGCTTTACAACCTGAGATTTTGATTGTGATCCTTTGAGCATGACGTGCTGTCTGTTGGGGCTACTTGACAGGTTGAAGTACGGAAATTTGTACTAAGACTTGCATGGACTCCATTAGTGTGAAACTCTTCATCTTGTTTGTAGTGAATTATCTGTGATATGTGTCGGAAGTTTTATCTTGTTTACTAATACCAGATAGTCATGGATAACAAGATGGAGGAAAATGTCCACCCAGAGGGGTACAACTCCCTCCCGCTTCGGAGAAAGAACTGTAAAAAATACAGGAGGGCCTCCGATGTACTTATAAATAAACGGCAACTGCAGGATGGGCGACTCTGTGCCTCAATGTATGGTACCGCTGACCACATGACTGGACAGAAAGATCGTAGGTTTCATTACCGTGGTTGCGTTACTTGTATTTTGTACAGGAACTTTCGCTATCAAGTTAGGATCCTTTCAGTGTAATCTGGGAGTTTAAATATCATAGTTATGCTTGGAATGTGGATTAGTGTGTGTTTTGTGTTCGTCCTTTGGTGGTCAAGGTTGTTTGTCATTCTTTTGACTTGTAAATAAACGCATTCCATGTTATTATAGCATTACCTGTGTCTGTCTGTCTGTCTGTCTGTCCTCATATATGTACATGTGTATCTACTGTGCTGTAAAACCCCCTAAGAGCCCATCTATTTTGTATATAACTGTAGACAGTATGTGTTCCTTTGACACTGATTTTACCTCTTAAAACTTTGATAAAGTGTACTTGTTTATAAAAGTGTGTCCAGGTGAGCATATCAGTTTTCTTGTCCAAACTTTGTGTAAGATAATCGTGTACAGATACGCACATATATACGACCATATCATGGGTTTTCCAAGTAGCTGTTGAGTCATCTCAAACTTGTAGATATACATTTGGTAGATTTTTCTGTTGATTTACAACACAAGATTTCTGTCACCATAAGACTCACTGGGATTGGGGTGTGGCTATGTTTTGGTCTGTAGTAGCCTTCCATCAACAGGTAGTGTATTACCACACTTACAAGAAAAATTGACACATTCGTTTTTTCTTTCTGATTGTGTTGTCATAAGGTTCAACTGTTTTGGCAAATACTGCAAAGTTTTAGAGGAGTTTTTTTTAAATAGCTAAAAGGAAATATTCAAAGTAAGTTTGCTTCCTGATCTTTCACTGTGTTTGGGCAGTTGCAATTGGATTTCAGGTGATTTTGGATTTGCCTTAAGGTAAAGTAAGGAAAGTTTGAAATTGTTTGATTATTTGGTGGTAATTGCCAATTACTGACATCCATTTCAAAGGTGTTGAATAACAAGGAGATAGAGTGACTTAGGATCTGATAAGTCTGCCTATAAATGTAGTTTTTTTTATACGTCTTAATGCACAAATTTATGACATTGTGCATAATTTGTTCTAGTATTAAGGTGTTGATGTGAACTTGAAGCATGAAATTTATTCAAGACCTTGAAATGTTTACCGTGTAGTTCTGGAAAGCGATATTCACCAGTATTACTATATATATAGGTTTTGGTTTGTTACCATGAAGGTTTGTATGATCTGTTAAAATCTGCATTGCCTAAGGCTGTATTCTGCATAGGTTTTTCTTATTTAGATGATATATCTTGACATCTTACTGATCACACAGTGAAGAAATCAACACATTGCATGCATTGATTGTTTGAATGTTTTTTTACGACCAATTTTCTTTCAATTTCAGCTGGATCCTTTGTTGCCCTGACTCTTATGAACAAAGCTCCTGAAAAAGTCACAAAACCAATACCAGTTGATGTGAGTGTAAATATGATAATAAGAGAATATAAACCAAGAAAAAGTTACACAGTGCAAGTCTAATTTGACTGAACTTTTTTTCTCTACTGTTTGTGAAATGTTGCCAAGAGTTGACATTAGGCCATTGATCCTGCTGCTGCTTCTCAGCGCTCAGGCAAGGGATGAAGGTGTTCTTGAAAACATCCACACACTGAGAACTTATAGACAAAGTTTGGGGGTTACAATATCATGATCTAATGTAAACAATATCATGGCCAAGTCCCTGTCAAGCACAGCAAAAAGTCGCCTACTTGTCCTCTGAACATTTGGGTACACTCTATATCTCTATTGTATGAAGGGTACCCAGATGTTCAAAGAATTTATATACATCTGCTTGAATGTTCATGAATTCCCAGTCATTTGGATCTGTATGCATTGACCACAACTGTTATTGTTTTAAAATGCTAGATTTACATGGTTTGTAATAGAATAAACTTGCACTCCAAAGTGCACCGTGTTCTCAAAAGATGATTCCAACAAACCTCCTATCATACTAGCTTTATTGAAGGTGAGTTGGACTTTTCGTGCTTGATACACAAAACTGTTTTGCATCCATAAGTAATTAGTTCCACAAGATAAAGCCTTTAAAAAAAACAAGCAAGCTGTCTAGCCCTGATGAGAATACATATAGTGCATACAATATTAATTGGCAGCCTCACTTGCAATGAGCTGTTCTAAGTTTGGGAATTAAAAAATTAGCATCACGAACTGCATTAAAGCTAAATTAACTTCCAGAGAGTGTATCAGTAAATCATTTTGTGTATCACCTTACAACATATCCATATCGTAAAGTAGTCAGTACAGTGTTTGACAAGTACCAGTGATAGCCAGGTACCAATGTTCTCTTTTATTTGACATTTTGATGTTGGTCATTGATGGCAGGATTTGCAAACCTATGCAAAGTAAAAATGAATAAACTGAGTATTATTGTATCATGATTTTTGGTTAGATTTAGTTTTGACATAAATTCATGCATTGTTAGTACATGTACGACGGAATTCCGTTACTCTTTGATATTGGTCTTAGTTCACCAGTCACAGTAACTCAGTGGTAGAGTGGTTGCTATATGACCTGGAGGTCAAGCGTTTGAGCACCATTTATACCATTTTCACATCAAAACTTAGACGTAAAGATAGGTAGTGATTGCTCTTTCGTGGAATGCTCAGAATTTAAAAGTGAGGGTCGTGGATCTTTGGAATACTTTAATAAAAACAGAGGTCACTATATATCGCAGGAGAGTTTAGCACGTTAAAAATTTGCTCACTGCTTTGGCCCATGGTGCTAATCATGTGTCTAAATTTGTGGTACTTCACCTACAGCTGATGAAATCTCAGTATGATTGAACTATTCTCTTAGAGACATAAAACAAACAAATAAACAAACATAGACAAAAAGGTCATAGTGTATGTAATGCACAACACAACGCATTGCGTTTTAGAAAGGAATCAGTTTTAAGGAAAACTAACATGTCAACATTTATATGACTATATGGTTGATTTGTTTGGCAGTGCATGTATATGATGTTTGACATTGCTCTGTGTAGATGATGTTTCTGCTGTGTAAGTGACTTTTGACTGTGCTCTGTAGGTGTTGACTGTGCTTTGTTTGGTGTTGACTGTTGTTCTTTGGTGTTGACTGTGCTCTGTTGGTGCTTGACTGTGCTTCTGTAGTGTTGGACTGTGCTCATTGGTGTTGACTGTGCCCTGTTTGTAGTTGACTTTTGCTCTGCTTTGTGTGGACTGTGCTCTGTTGGTGTTGACTGTGCTACTGTTTGGTGTTGACTGTGCTCTGTAGGTGTTGACTGTGCTCTGTAGGTGTTGACTGTTCTTATGGTGTTGACTGTGCTCTGTTGGTGTTGACTGTGTCCTGTTGGTGTTTGACTGTTGCCCTGTTTTGTGTGTTGGCTTGTCTTCTTGGTGTATCTGACTGTGGTTCTGCTTGGGTTGACTGTGCTCACTGTTGGTGTTGACTGTGTCGTGTACTGTGTTGTGTTTGACTGTGCTCTGTTTTTTGGTGTTGACTGCTGGCTCTGTTGGTGTTGACTGTGTCCTGTTTGCGTTTGGAGCTGACTCTTTGTTGTGCTTTGACTGTCTTCTGTTGGTCGTTGACTGCTTTGTCGCTGTTGGTGTTGACTGTGTTCTGTTGGTGTTGACCTGTGTCCTGTTTGGTGTGTTGACTGTGCCCCTGTTGGTTGATTGACGTCTGTGTTCTTGTTGTGACTGTGTCCTGTTGGTGTTTGGCTTGTTCTGTGCTGTTGTTGCACTGACCTGTTGTCCTGTTGGTGTTTGGCTGTGTTCTGTTTGGTGTTGACTAGCACCCTTTTTGTGACATTTGACTGGCCTGTATATGTTTACGTGCGTTCTGCTGGATGGGGACTGTGTTGCTGTTGGTGTGACTGTGTGTCTTCTGTTTGTGGTTGAGCTGGTGTCTGTTGGTGTTAGACTGTGCCTGGATGTTGGTGTTGGCGTGTGACTCTGTTGATGTATGACTTGTTCTGTTTGGTGTGATCTGTAGTCTTGTTGGTGATTGGTTAGCTTTATGCTCCTGTTGTGTGTGGTTATTTGACTGGTTTGCTCTGTTCGTGGTGTCGACCTGGTGCTCTGTTGCGGTGTGTTGAACTTGTTTTTTACCTTGTAGGTTTGTGTTAGTGACTTTCTTGCTTGGTCTGTTGACTGTGTCTTTGTTT
>CAJDSM010043373.1:58-12558 GCA_903981925.1 Ostrea lurida | reverse complement strand
AAAATTCAAAAGTTATGGCCAATGCTAAACCTTTTGAAAATTAGTTCAAATGTCAAAGTCAGGTCAAAAATTTTGATACCAGTGGAAAGAGCTTGTCATAAGGAGTACACATGTGAAATATGAAAGCTCTATCGATTACCACTCAAAAGTTATGGCCAATGTTAAAGTTTTTCCTGCGGACAAACAGACAGACGGATGGACATTGGCCAAAAACTATATGCCCACAAATCGAAGATTCCAGGAGCATAAAAAGCTGCAGTTTATCGTCACTAAGTCATGACGAGAATATATCTAGCCAGTATGGATTCATGCCAAACCACTCTGGTCTGTGGAATCTGGATTCACAATATATCTCACTTTCAAATTATTGCAAGTTGTAATTTTACAAAAAATAAATCTTAAATAATACTCAAGATATCTAAAATCCATTTGATAATTTATGTGAGCTACAATATTATACTCAGACCTTGGATTTTGACCTTTAAAAAATAGAGCACCGCCAAGCCGGTACATGATATGCCCGCATATATTATGGACCCAGGGACCTTATAGGAGGAGTTGCGAAGACAAAGTGAAAGGGACAGACAAACGGACGGACAGATGGACGACAGCAGTATAACATAATACGCCTGCTTTTTATATGGGCGTATAAATATTAGTGATCATCTTTTTTTGTTAATACTCAAAAAGTGTATGAAATATAACACCCGAAAATGCATTATAGACAAACTATTAGACTCAAACTGAAATTTCTACACTCACTAAAGCAGGGGACAAAAATATAACAACTGAAATAAAGAAAGAAATATGAGTATATAATAATAATATTGCAATACATAATAAATTATTTGATATGACGTTTTTAACAGCTCCGAAAGTTATCCACAAGCTGTTGCCTCATATAGAGCTATACACCACATGTTCTACCCATTCAAGAAATATAACACAGCGTAATAAAGAAAAGGAAACTATATCTTTTATCCCTTCCACTCCTCCATCTTTAATTTGCCTTACAGTTGTCTTCAGTCCACTCTATCATTTCCACACAAAGTCCACAGAGTAGTCTCCCTTTACTAATCAGTAGAGGGAGCTGTTTTTTGTTTCATAATGGATTTTTGTTTTTTCATTTTCATCTAAGCACATTATCAGCATCAAAATATGGCATCCTTTATATTTTTTGAGGAATCAACTTGAAATTCTATGATTTAATGATTTGTTTTTTGTTGGTTTTTTTTTTCACTGTTTTATAAAATAATTTCTTGGTGAACACTCAGGTTTGAAAACATTCTTGAAACTGATGTTTATATACAAATCTTATGAAAATAGCTCCGAAGGTTACAAGTCATTATACTGGTTTTATCACATATACAGTAATTCTGTAATTCTGGAGATATCTCCTAACTTTAACTTTTTGCAATATTTCTTCATGATGTGAATAAATTGTATATAGTACATGCATGAGTTTTCACCCCTTTTTTTCTATCTGTTCCATGTAGATTATAATATTAACACTTTTATTTAGTTAACTCCCATATTTTACCCATTTTGCAATGTGTTACATAAATACACAAGAGCATAAATACATTGCAAGGAAATTCTCTTTAAAAAAAAAAGGAGTTTGAAGAAGTGCATGTAGCTTTGGACCATTTCCACAATAAATATAAATGTTTGGCATAAGTACCATGCAAATTAATAAAAGAAAGAACTATATAGGGTATGCTGCTCTGTAGGCCCCATAGTGAATTTTAAACCTAATCTAAATGTTGAACTGAAATCTTTGCGAGTTAATTTTGCATTCACAATGTCTTATTTCTTATAAAATTTTGAAAATAACTATTTTTCGCTTATAGTGTACAAGGCCTAATTATAAAGCACTTGGTTACAGAAAGTGTCTAAACGTGATTTTGACACTCTTTAGTGGACATGCTTTAAATCACTTGCGATTTCTTGACAAGACTTCGATATGTTACGAACACCGTAAAAAGTCAAATGCTTAAAATATGCATGCAAAATATCATCTTGTCAAAAAGTGTCGCAAATATCTAACCGGCGAAAAAAACCTTCGAAAAACACCGCATTTCTTCCATAACTTTCGCATTGACGTTCATACATCGTGTCCTATTTGCCGTAATGCCCGTACATGCATGAATCACATGGGAAGCACATGTCCGATTCAATTGCGTTGGAAATACAACTTCTATCGTTGAAATACTTGAAACACTACTAGCCTATAATTATACTGTGTATCCATTATGTTAAGATAATTGAACGAGAATCCGTAGACCTGAGTGCAATCAAATTTGTAGATCATTGTTGTTTTTTTCTTCCCGATTACATCATCTAGGCGCGGAATAAGACTGTTGTAAGTTTAAATTCACTTCAAACATCGATGATTAATAGATGAATATTCAATATAACACCTTTTTAGATAAACGTATAAATTCCTATCATATTTTCTTAAAAAAGTGTTTGCGATCACCGAGTTATGTAAATATTTCAAATACATACAGACCGTCGTTTACAGTTTCTACATTGTATTCACAAGTGCCGGTGTGCAATGTATTGAGCCTACAAAACTGCAAAATTACTATGTTGTATTCGCTAACATTCGTGGTAAATAATCTTTTAAAAAAGTTCACTATAAAATCTATATCATTGTATTAGCGCTATATGTTGGGTGCAACTATATTGATTTCGATAAAAACTACTTGACGTCATTTGTCGCGCTAACAATTAGTATGGCAACACCGTACGAGAGAACAATCAACGATTTCAGGTCATATTTTCATTACCTGCTATTGATTGTCATTACGTATTTCCAAAAAGCTTAGAGTACTATTACATCAGTAAAAGTAGTTTAGATCTACAGGAGTATTAAAAACTTTTCAACATATTTTGGATTAAAATCATCTTTTGATTGAAAATATGTCTATCTCCAATTTGATTGATTGATTGCACTATTTATTGTTCTATCGTCCCCACTCGATGCAATATTTTCACTCCATTGCGAGACGTCACTCATTGCCGGGAAGCGGCTGCAACAATTTAGGCCATGCTCGGCACTCAGGGCCTTTGAGCAGGAGGGATCTTTTTCGTGCCACAGTGCTGTGACACGGGACCTGATTTAATTCGGTCTCATCCGATGACCGCCCATTCATCGCCTCTTAACGACACGCAAGGGGATGCCTGGGGACCTATCCTAACCCGACCCCCACGGGTTTGCAATATATGTCACTGATATACATAGTATTGCAAAAATTAAGATACTGATTTAAATAAAGAAAAAAAATTATAGTGATATATAGCATATTTTCCCATATATATTATTTGGTGCGTGACGAAATTCGGGCTTATTAATAAGCACTGATTTATTCTAGTTGCTTGCAGACTAATATGTTTTTTTTTTCCTTACCAAACATAAAAATATTACGCAATTATACAGCAACATAACGTAAAGATCAATTACTAAAAGCTTGTCTCCATTGGCAACGTCAAATGGTTAAAAGCTCTCGAAAATATGATTTTTAGTAACTAAAATTATTCGGGCTACAATGATACGATGTCAAATCTTGTGTTTTAATTCATCTAGCTTTTGCGTGTTTTTCACAGTGCAGAAATATTACACGAGTAAGCAATAGTAGCATAAACATAATTTGTGAAAGCTTATTTCATGGAACGTGATTACTTGAGCAATCCAAAATACATTTTTCATAGTAACCAGGGTTATACACTTTCACCATTGAGAAATATAGACATTTTTTGGATTGGGGGCCAAAACGACCCTTACCATATATAGTCCTTTAGATCAAAGTTCTATTCATAAATGCATCTGCTTAGAATGCTTTTCCTTGAAGAAGACAATGGGAAAATTTTTATTTAAATTTTTCCTTTTGGGGGCATTTGTGGATTCTCCTCTTTTCAGATCGCCATAGTTACAATGAAATTGGGATCAGTGATTGGGAATCCATTGCTAATTACCATATGCATTGTGTGAGTTCAATTTTATGACAACATTTTAAAAATATTTTCTCAAATTCTTGCCTTATCCAAGATTTACATAAATAAACCAATATCTATGAACTTGTGTACATAGGAAGTCATGACATATGCAAATTATGACGTTACTTTTGTAAGTTTAACAATTTTGCATAATGTGAAATTACAGGTACATACATGGTATGTGCACAAAAAGCCAATATTTTAAAGTGGGGTTTTTTTCCACCCTGAATCACACACGCAGGACTTTAATACAAATACTGCTGCTCCAATCAAAAGTAAAAATCACATCAGTTGTTATGACAACTTCACAGTGACCATGAAATACACAAAAATTGAGCTACCACAAATTCTTTTTAAAAAATCACGGCAAAATTAATTTCAATCAAGTAAGTGCATTTGTGTGTCTATAAGGAATATAAGCAAAGCATAGGATGCCTAATAGTAATACTGAATAGCTCTGATTGTTTATTTGGTGTGACTTGTGGATTCTGCAGAATTTGTGGGGTTATTCAGAGAGGAGTGAATGAAACCAAACCAGAAAAAATGTCGACTTACAACCAAAATAGGCAACACAGATAACGTGACGTCAAGAGGTTCAATTGTCTGTAAACGACTAAATCAGTCACTTAAAATCATCTAAAACAGGAACCAGGAAAGCTATTTTTGTTAATTAATCTGCTAAATGCACATTTAGGATTTTTATATCACTGCATCAGATCATTAACAACAAGATGTATCCGGATTATATATCTGGATTGCATTAGGATTTCAGTCTCTCTGAATGCCATCAAATCTGGGTTCTTAAATAGCATGCACTCTAGCTAAGACCAATTCTGCTCATTAAAAAAGGTCATTTCACTTAGTATCTTCACATACTGTAAATCTCATGGGCATATGGTCCCAGCTTCTTGAAATGATTAATCCACAGTGTATCAGATTAGAATTCTATATATAGGATCTCCCATGGTTTGTGGTTGTGGTTTGACTATGCCATGATACAACCTAACAACGTTGTTGTTTTCTATCCCCGAGCTTGGCGAGGGGATAGAACAAACACAAGAGTTGGAAATAATCATCCATATCAACCCAAACCATGGAGTTCTTTTTATCCATATTTGTATCCGGAGACTAAGCTAATGAAGTAAGGATTTTAAATTCTCTCTTTTGTTTACCTGAGGCCCGAAGTTACCTACGCAACGTATAACCATTTACGGCACACAAAATAGTTGTTTAGGAATTTAAAAAAAACCAAGGAGTATTGACAGTCGTATGTTATATATTAAGAGATATTCGTGAAATGAGAGAAAAATACAATTTATGGAGCATATTATTACATAGAAATTGTGAGAATGAAAATGCATGCCTCAAGTGCATGAGATATAAGATGACGCAGATGTTTATTTTTTCTTCTTCTCCATTTCTTGTCACGAAGTAGAATGGAGATCTGTATTCATTCGCCACGGACAGTGAGTTTGTTTTCCTGTGCATGAGGGTCGCGGAGGCTATTATTGGCTGAATTTGTTTGGCTTCTTACATTCTGCTATTTCATGATGATCTTATTATGTCTCAGAGCAGAGGTGCTAGATGTTGGAGTTCGAGTGCGTGCATCTGATGGAGTTGAGTCGATTGACTTAATCATTAAATCAAAGGAATTTATACGTGACAAGATATATTGTTTTGTGTCCGTGAATGTGGTAAGTCAGGATTTTTCAAACACTCGGAGAGTATTTACGCAGAGTACGTCGTTCAATTTTCAGACGGAAGGCAGGTAGAAACGGGGTGGGGGGGGGGGTGAAAGGGGTTGTTTACATTTTGATTGCAAAATGACAGGCCTGCCTTTTCGATCTTAACTAATTTCATAGCAATCTATAAATTGAATTGTTTTCAAATGTTGAGAAATCATCAACATATCCAGTTTTTCATTTTCCATCATATTTTTATATATAATCGATTGATTGGAATTCTGTCGTTATTTTCTTTCGTCATGCGGTCAGAGTGGAATACATACTTTGATATGAAAAATATCACACAATGATATCAAATGGAATATAGAGGGGTCTAATATATGTGATAAATATAGTTTACTCCATACTGCTTAGTTGAGAATGCAAATCATATCAATGTAAATACTGATTTATTGGATAAAATAAAAAGAAGAATTCATACATAACCAATTTTTTTCCTGACTTATATTGTTCATTCAAATCCTGCAATGTCATACACATTCTCATGTCCCAAGATAAAGATAGACACTTTAAAAGCTTCATGCTGAACCTTATATTTTTCTTGCCTGCCATTCAGCTAACATACCTCAATTCCGCTATACTTAAAACTGTTCTATCATTGATATTTGATAGAGGTGGGGTTTCTATCCTGTATAAAGTCTGAGGAAGTATCTCACAATCTGACTACCGAACAAAGGCCTGTTGCAATTTGAGTTTTCATCAAATGTGACATTTTACACATCTATAATTTAAAAAAGTCAATCCTTTATGCCAAGTATTTGATCTCCATTTAGTGAATGATTAGATCTGCATGCAGATTGTGTGAAGTTATAACCCATTGTTTATGTATACTTTGGCATGTTTTGTAACACAAGACATATTTACTACTAAGCTTGCTACTTGAGAATATACTTGACAGATATATAAAGTAATTCAGAGAGAATTTTCTTTTCTTGAAGGGCATAAGCATTCATCAATCACTCTAGAGACACAAGATAATAACTTTGCCCTCTTTAACAGAGTTAAATATTTAAAAGTGTGCATTCCCTTCCCAAACAGATTGAAAATACTTTCTAGATAATAGGTACTAATTTTAAGGTAGCATCTCTGTGTAGGGGGCATTCATTTGTCTGAAAACAGATTGACATAAAGGCTGTGACTGTCGTACATTCCCCCTTATTGTTGTGTGCAATAGCTTCAGGTTATATTTCTCAAATCTGCTTCATAATTGCATTTTTTGCACTTGACAATTTCCTATCGGGTTATCATCGAATTTTCATAAGTTCATTGATCTTCCTAAACCCTTTAAACTGCCACCTGCAAGCTGTTGTTTGTTTGACAAACTAACAGACTTTTACCTCTTCCCGTTTACCATATTTCTCTGTCACGGTAGAAAGCAAAAAGACGTTCTTTCGGTCCGCATTCCTGGACGGTGCGCTGAGTAAATTACGGTAAAATAAAAAAAAACAAATTAACAGTGCGGAACGAAAAATTCGTTTGTTTTTTTGGTACAAATCGATTTCTAAATGTTATTGGACCGATCTGAATCAGCAAAGCGCTTGATTTAACCAAAAGTGTCTTTGATTCAAACCATTTAAGATTGAGAGTTTATGAATCCACGGGGCAGGGGGGGGGGGGATGTAGCTGATGCAGAGATGACTTTACTTACTGAGATCAGCTGAAGAAACAATATTTTCACACTAGGCTAAAGATTATCTTTATTAGAAATATGCCATTTTTGACTATCGTCCAAAGGTGAAAGGTATGTTGTGGATTCAGTAGTGAATAGACTTCCATTGACGCACGGGGGAAAAGGATGATTGCTGTCGCAGGCATAGAAAAAAAATCAAATTCTGACTCATCATCAAAATTTAGATTTCAACATTGAAGAGCCTTAGTGATGTCTGACCTGCGTCGCTCCGCTATGTAGAGCCAAATATTTCGTGATTTATGTAACAACGAAATTACAAATTTAATCGTGAACTAATATGTGTGCTTATACAGCTATATCATTTTAAATTTTTTAATAAACATATTTCTGTCATTGTCAGCATGGCATATAAAATCTCCTAAAAACCAATGATGAATTTCTGAAAATTTCAGTGATATAGATTAAGTCTAATATATGATGATTTTTGATAATATTGTGTAGCTTGAGCAGAGGTCATTCATTTTATGAGGATTTTGCAAATTTTCAAGTTTGAAGGGGCTGAGACTTCCATAAATTTAGAAGGATCAATATGGTAATGCCTGCTATATCGAGGATATGTATCGTCGCTTCACTTAATACAGTTAGAATTGGAATGGCTGAGTATAGTTTCAGAGATTTGCGTGACAAGCCATTATGTTGGATTGCAGGATTTTACAAATATTCTAAGTTGTTGAAGGGCATAACGTTTCGCTTGTAAAATTCAGAGGATCATAGTATTTCCTGCTAAATATGCAAAAGCTCATATGATGTCTTCATGTATATACTGAAATTTGTGGGGAATTTATGCATATGAGTGAATAAAAAGCCTGAGGAGGAGATCGACGATGGACAACTTTATTGGGAAGTGACGGACGGACAGACGGACGGACAGACGGACGGACAGACGGACGACGGAGTGACCCGACTCTAGACTGCTTTCGCCATTGGCGACGCGGTAAAAAATCTACCAATAGAACTTTTCAAGTCATTTGTACAAGCTCAGACTCAGATTGGACCGATAATGCAATTGCTATGCAATGTCAGCTGCCATTGGGAATCATGCATTTGTCCCTGGCCAGTCTAGATACGATGTCGATCAGAACCGAGTGTTCTGATTCAATAGTGTCTATGGTAGTGACATTAAAGTGCTTGATTGAATTACTGGATCGTTGCAAGGGACATATTACAAAAATAGTAATAGTTCTCAGATTTCATTGAAATTGTCCAACATTTTACCTGTATTTCATTCTGTCTAGTCTAAATAATAAGGTACTTTCAAATGTATTATTTCAAGATTTCTTGGGTACCAAAAAGAATGACTTATCATTCCAATCTTAAATCATTGACATCTGTATTACAAAAAATAGAATATTCTCAGATTTCATTGAAAATGTGTAACCTACGTCCAACATTTTATCTGTCTTTCAGTCTGTCTCAGTCAGTCTATACCTAATAAGCGTTTTCAATGTAAATTATTTTAAAATTTCTTGGGGACCCCCCTCCTACCGATTTAAATAATTTGTGTATTGGTGGACCTCGCTGGTGATGTACTGACAAAACTCTAAAATTCGGGAAAATCTTACTGACAGGCTCGTTAGGTAACAGGTCTGCCACATATCACCAGTTGTTGAAATTACTCCCATGTACCTTCATTTCTAGTTTTTACATCTGTTTAGAATAATTAAATTAATTCTAAGAAAACATATAATAACTTCAATTAATTTTTTGCAATATTTCGAATATGTACAACTTGGAATACAAACCCACCTATAGTATTATATAGTTATTTGGAATATAGAAGTCTTAACAACCCATATTTGTATTATTTGGAAATGATGACAAAACTCCTATATGTACATGTACTGATGGTTTGAGGTATTAAAGTGATAATACAACACCTACTGTGTCAATTGGAAATGCCGAAGTAACGAAACACCCATCTATGTTTGGGAATACTAAAAGTCATGAAATAACCTCGAACATTTTTACTTTGGAATATGGGAGATATAAAAATATGCACCTTAACTAATCTTTGATATTGAGCAGATATGCCCACCTATTTTCATTTTATCATTTGGAATATGAGGTCATGACACACCCACCTATTGCTATCGTTTGGGAAATCTTGATTGATGACACACCCACTCTACTATTGTATCGTTGAGTTTCTTGGAGCATACAACCCACCTATTATATCGTTTGAGTTTCTGGAGGCATACACCCACCTATTTAGTTAGAATACTGAGGTCATGACACCCACCTATTGTATCGTTTAGAATACTGAGCATGAACACCCACCTATTGTATCGGTTTGTGAATATGAATTGGATGACACACCACCTATTGTAATCGTTTGAGTTTCTGGGGCGTGACATAGTGAAGTCATTGCTTCCCTTTGAGCACAGGTCAACCCTCCAGATTCGCCATCAGAAGGTATGGCCGTTATTCAACTCATCCAGTATATCTCATCTCCTTACACCACAAACTAGGATTGCTTCCTCATCTCAAGACAGTCATGGACTATTTCTACAACCAAATTCTCCACAGAATGAAATGACAGTTATTTCCATGACTGAGCAATCAGAAGGCTAAATCATACAGCTTTTATTTAAAGATACAAGACATCATTAGAATTCTCTTATCAAAGTAAGAGGACTTGGTGTCCATGCATGAAATCTTGTTGACAATAAGAAATTGACTTGTACGAGAACTTTAATCTTGTTTTCATTTTTCTGAACAAAATATCCCGATTTGAGTTAAGAAAAGCATGCGAAAGTTGTAAGGGGGAAATATTGTGAAATTCAAATTTAACTCCCAAAATAGATGCATTTTTACACATCTAATATGAATTCGTAATTTAACTGTACTTATATGCACAACATTAATCCCACATATAGAATTTTGATACATTCAGGAGTTCAAGGTTTTGATTATTAAATTCCCCTTTAAATTCAGCACATTAATAATGACCTGTGAATCAGCTTATTTATTATCATAGGTTGGGAGATAGTATGTGATCTGACAGCGTTGCTTCAGAATCCTTCCCTTGGGGCTCTCATCTCTGATCGCATTCTCTAATAAATTTCCTTTCAGTGATGAAGGCAGTAACGATCTAATAGGCTGGTAAAAATATGCATATATTACATGTACATGTGTATAACTAAATTCTAAAAATAACATTTTCGCCTAAAAATATTCAGATCCACAGTACTCTATAAATCTGCCTGTTATGGAACACCCTTGCACAATTAACACACACATTAATTATCCCAGCGTAGAGTCCCGTGAATTTTCTGTAGCTGTAGTCGTCTGTCCAACTCTCTCCGTACTGTGTGCCTGTTCGATTCTGCACTCGTCCAGCAACAAACACCAATCAATAGGCCACTCGCAAATAGTCATTAATACCTCAGCAAAACATTATACACTCACAAATAGTCATTTATCACTCAGCAATAATCATTATACACTCAGTAAATAGTCATTATAACAACTCAGCAATAGTCCACAAACAATTCAGCAAATAGTCACTAGACACAGCGAGATAGTCCCAACTCCAGAAATGTCACTGACATTCAGCAATAGTCCATAGACATTCAGCATTAGTCTTAGACCTCAGCAATCGTCTTAACATTCAGCAAATACATGTAGTCATTAGACATTCAGCACATAGTAACCAGATATCAGCAAATCGTCCACTAGACATTCACCTAATAATCACTATGACTTCAGCAAAAATAGTCATTAGACATTCAAGCAAATAGTCACTAGACATTCAGCAAATAGTCACAAGACACTCAGGCAAAAAGTCATTTAACCTCAGCAAATCAGTCATTAGATCATTCAGCAAATATCCACAAGACACCCGCAAATAGTCACTAGACATTCAGCAATAGTCATTAGACATTCAGCAAATAGTCACCAGACACCCATGCAAATAGTCACTAGACATTCGCAAAAAAGTCATTAGACATTCAGCAAATAGTCACAGACATCCAGCAAATAGTCATATACATTCACAAATAGTCACTAGCATGCAGCAAAGTAGTCACTAAGCCTTCAGGCAATAGTCATTATACATTCAGCAATAGTCACTAAGACATTCAGCGATAGTCACTAGACACCGAAATAGTCCTAGGCTCATTCAGCAAATAGTCACAAGACTTCGCAATAGTCACTAGACATCAGAAATAGTGATAACATTCAGCAAATAGACACTAGACATCAGCAGTAGTTCAAAACATTCAAGCAAATAGTCACCAGACATACCCGAAATAGTCAACTGACATTCAGCAATATAATGACTAAACAGTTCAGCAATCACGACACCCTCACCAAATAACACTAAACATTCAGCAAATACTCATAGACATTTATGCAAATAATCACCAGACAGCCCAAGAAAAAATTAAAAAAAAGTTTTTCCCCCCCGACTAGACATTCAGCAAATTATCATAGACATTCACAAATAGTAAACTAGACATTCAGCAAATAGTGACTAATACATTCAGCAATGTCACTAGTAGCATAGCAAATAAGTCACTAACATTTGCAAATATCACTTTATATATCCAGCAATAGTAACCAGACGCCCAGCAATAGTCACCAGACACCCAGCAAGATAGTTCACTAAGACTTCAGCAAATAATCACTTAGACATTCGAGCAAATCGGTCCCAGACTTCAGAGTTCTAGTAAATTCTGCAAATAGTCACTATATATTCAGCAAATTAGTCACAGACCCAGCAAATTAATAGTACTAGACACCCAGCAAATAGTCCATTAGATATACAAATAGTTGAATTGAACATTTTATTGTTATATATTATATACTAAGGGATCGGCACAAGTTTTGAAACTTAGAACGCCCTCTCCCAAATTTTACTAAGACTTAGCAATGTCCACCGAAGACCAAGCAATCAGTCCATTAGCATCCCCCAGCAAATAGTTATCTAGAACATTCGGCAAATAGCCACAAGACATTCCGCACTAAGTCACTAGCCACGGTTAGGCAAATATCCACAACATTCAAGGCAAACTAGTCATCTATATAGTATAACTTAGCCATAGTCATATCTATATATCATTAAT
>CAJDSM010043372.1:12603-31858 GCA_903981925.1 Ostrea lurida | reverse complement strand
GAACAGTATCTCTGAAGAGAATAAAATACGTTCATAACAACTATCAGAAGATTATGGCTAAACAGAAGCATAAGTTACATCTCCAATTGCGATAATAAAGTGAAATAAACCCATACCCATGGTAATATACAAAACTGTCAAAAGAGAAGCTATAAATTACCAAGTGATGTGTAGATTTTGATAAAAATAACGGCAAAATAGCAACTCACCTTATGACAAACGGGATTACTTCAGCTTCTCCGTTGTCAAATTCCAATATTTATGTAGCAATACGTCTGGTATTCCATTGTCACCTGCATAAGGTGGTTACCTCTAAACCGATTCGATACGCAAGAGCATGTTCTACGTGCGATCAGTTTCTTGATCGAGGCTGGCTATTAAAAACTGAATTGATGTTACAGGGGTTTCGACAGTTTCGTTTATTGTCAGCATTTGACAAATTCTCTGGTCATTATAATGATCTAATTTGCAAATACGCCTTGTCGTTAGGTCAAATGTTGTCTGACGTGCTTCATACCAATAAATGTATATTTTATATACACTGATGGACTACGGACTATTCCTTTTATCTGACCAAGAATGACGGTTCACGGCGGATGTGACCGATCAACACATAATGGGATGTTTACTCCTCCTATGTGCTTGACTCCTCACCTCTGGTGTGTCTAGGAGTCCGTGTTTGCCAAACTTTTAATTTTATATTCCTTTTAGGATATAAAATGGCGAAGTAACAAAGTATCAATATAGGAGTTATGAGATAGATCACTATTCCTTATCTTCACCTTTGGTATGTCAAGGGGTACGTGTTTGCCCTACTCTTAATTTTGTATTTCATAGGATTTATGAGAATTATCACTGTTCGTAATCTTCAGGGTTTTTTGGTGATCTATTACGTACCATTATACATGGTTTGATCGGAGTAAATTGAAATGAATTTGTTGCATGGTGATTTCTTGCAATAACAGAATATGTCACTACCTAGGATGGATCTGCTTCTCTCGTCCCCTCACCAGTTTAGCACGTCTGGGATGAAATGAGTAGATGTAAGGGTCCGAATACCCGGACAATGCTAGAAAAGTTGTGTAAAACACTTCAATGCATATGGGGGAATCCTTTTAGTGTTTTACGTGATTTGATCAACTCGTTGCACTTACGGTGCATGAAATCGTCTCAAAACTCTCTTTCCTTCATCCTCCCCGTGTGAAACAGAATGGCAGCAGTGATCCATGTCACTTACTGAAAACATCCCAGTGTAATTACACCTCATAGCGTTTATTTTATGTAGTCGTCATTTGTTATGTATTAATATAAATCATATACGATACCACTTTTGATGTACCGGATGCGCATTTCAACAAATTATGTCTCTTCAGTGATGCGCAAACCGAAATGTTGGAAATCCGAAACATGAAAGTAAAACTTTATAAAAGTGAACAATGTATTCCCAAAGACTGGAGCCAAATACTTCGAAGGATCAGAGCTATGCCTGAGGGAGATAATCCTTAATTTTGATGTGAATTTCTAATTTTACCACTGCAATTAAATACATATCCGTATTTCAAGCTAGTAACATAGTACATAGCAACTGGGCTGTAGAGACCCTCGGGGACTAACAGTCCACCAGCAGAGGCTTCGACCCAGGGGTCATAATATAAATCATAAACGATACCAATTTTGATGCACCAGATTAAAAAAAAAAAACTTTGGATGTACCGCTGATACTTTATTACATTATTGTGACCTCAACTCCAGTTTTAGTAATCCTAATAAATGAAAATGATGTCAAACGATCCCAGAATTTCCAAGAAATAGTATGAGTTTTAAGCATCAAGACGTGAATGAAATTAAAAATAGAGACTTGCTTTCCATTTACATATCTACTTCAATCAACCTAATTGCTGCTTCGTGTAAAACAAACTATGTTGTGTCGATCGACCTAGTGTGTTTCCCTCTCAAAGGAAACGGTTTCCAGTAAATTTTGTTAATTCAACATTGATTGATAAACACGAAACCATCATAATTGATTTCTTAGAGGAAAGGTTTGTTTTCCCCACAATCAAACATCGTTCTCGTTTTAGTACGATGTCTTTTACTGCAATAAATGTATTATAATGATAGTCATTGAAAAGTGAAGAATAAATTTGACAACAAATACGGTATTTTCTTTCTGTAGCGACCAAAGTAATTATGCGGCAGCCAGATTGTCTGTTTTAAAAGTAAATCATTGTATACAGAACAAGGTGTTATATTTGTAAAAATCATAAAAGCAATAACGAGATTTTTAGAACAATACTGATTCGTTAATTAAAAGGCCTCTTCAAGCTGGGCTGCCCGCAAGGTCTCAACCAGAGTTCTCCATTAGGTTCTATCCTGTGATTTCTCTTATTAGTTGGACATTCTTCAATGATGCATACTCTTATCAGCCATTTAAATGTAAGGATTAAATTGATTTTATGTGCTGGGTTTCCTGCTAGATCATGTAAACAAAAGGGAACACAAAATCCAGCAGTTTAGTCAATAAATTTATTTTTGAAAAATTTATAATGGTATGAACTGCAATGTTTCACTCCAGCCAGCATACTTCGTGGAGCGCTAAAACACTTCAAGAAGAGTACGTGGTTTTTATAGGCATGAACTGCAGTTCATACCCTCATGTATTTTCAAAGGTACATTTACATTCTAATTTCGGTTCTGTCAGAATTCTCAGCATTTAGACGCCTGAACCATATTTATCAAGATCCATGCGCACATTGTTGAATTGCAGCGCATTCATGAGTAAATGGTTAGCATTACCATTAGTAAAGATATCGGAAGCAAAAACATTGTTAGATACACGTGGTAATGAGGAAGCTGGAGATTTATTACATGTTACTCTGTCGTCAAATACTAGATCTCCAAGACATTTTGTGGTATTTATTGTTAAACAGCAATAATTCATTACATTTCTCATTATATCTCGTAATAAATATATACAGTTTTGCTTCCAAAATGACTTATCGACAGTACTATTTAGTTTCATTTCTAACGTTTCTGCCATCGATATCTTTACCAATTGTACTGACATTGTGAATTTCGTGCATGTATTTTAATGTCTGAGATATTCCGACACAAAAATGGAAGCAAAATGGAAAGACAAAACAGTCCTATTTGAAAGTACATGAGGGTGTGAACTGCAACGCTAACGTTTCGTGAAAAGTGCGCAGGCGTGGAGCGCTGGAGTACATAATCTCATATAATTTCAAAAATGAAATTATTTTCTTAAATAAAGTTTTAATTTATCATGTGTAAATACTTAAAGATAGCCAGTGTTAATATGTAAGACTCCAAAGTGCGATGGTGGCCCCAAAGTGCGATGGTTTGTTGACGATACGGACGCCAAAGTGCGATGGTCCACACGTTACGCCGAAGTCCGATGGCGTGGGTAACGTTTGTGACGTCATGTTATTATGACTTCAGTCACAACGTCTTTCAAAATTCACCCGAAGAAATTTGCCCCGACGAATAGATCTATTTTTCAAGGATAAATTGAATAAAAAGGAGACGAGTGACCTCAATCCGAAATTGCGTTGGTCATGAGAGAATTCGGAATTCCATGCGTTCTATGATGTACTTTTTATCAGCTTTATCGTGCTCTGGCGCATGATTAAGGACCATCGGACTTTGGCGTGTCAGACCATCGCACTTTGGGACATGATTGAGAATCATCGCACATTGGCGTGTCAGACCATCAGGGTTTGGCGCAGACCATCACACTTTGGCGTGACCATCGCACTTTGGAGTCCCATCGTACTTTGGAGTCCTTAATGAAAAGCGAAGGTATTACAGTGATCAATCTCCTAAATCTCATAACGAATACAGAATTAAGAGTAGGGTATACAAGGACCCCTAGGCAAGTCAGGGATTGTGATTATGTGCCAAGGACGAGTAAGCATTCTATGTCGACCGGTCGCACCCGCCGCTATCCCTCTATATGAATCAGATAAAAAGTTTCCGCGGTCAAAATCAGTGTGTAAAGAAAGGTCTAACAATTTGTATCAAAGATGTCAGACAGCAAGCCCATTGATAGTTTGTATTTGCAAATTTGAATATTATAACGACTATAGAATATGCGAAGAGCTGACTTTAAACGAGATTGTTGAAATCCCTCCATCAGCTTTGCTATTGACGATCTTATTTTTTTCCATTTTTTTTTAATGTTTACAATGCTTGATGATCGGGTTACAAGCACTCACAATTCTATATGTAAAACATAGAGATTACTTAAAATAGAAAATAATCATGCTTAAAACAAAATGAAAATAAGCGTAAACACGCAATCATGATCTAGCTGAATTACATTGATTAATATTGATTGCTTAAGAGTCAATATTTTGATGTATAGTATCAAATCATGTTATCAACAATCAAGGCTAGTTGTGTTTGGGTGTTGTAGGAGGGGGCACAAGTAAACTAATACATACATGTAAAATATCCATGAAATTTTGAATTAGCTCTATCTGTAAAGATGCATGTAAAAGATTACAGTTTGCAAAAAAGTTTTAATTATTCAAAGTTGGTTTAATAAAACATGTTTCTTTTACTTTTAAACCCAAATTATGTATAATTAAAAATGTAATATTTCTAGTTGGTGTTCCGAGGAACACGCCATATACCGCCATCCAGCATGCCAGAATAAAGCTACCCTTGTGTGCCCGCCATGCTCTGTAAAATCCTTGGGCAACAAGCACCGAAGAGTGGAACCGTAAATCAATGAAAGAAGCAGGAAACGTCGACATAGAATATATTTTATTACATTTATACTGATAGAAATTTACTACCTAGAACACATTTTTCTACCGTGAGTATAGAGGAGAGGATTAATTCCACTTTATATCATTTTAAGCCTGTTGTTGTGAATTTCCCCGATACATTATTGCATTACTGAAAGAACGCATAATGATGTGTTATCATCCACAGTCACTATGAATAAGACGTATGGTAATAAATAGAGTGCTTAATATTTCATAAAACAACACATTTAATCACCTCTAAAAATGGTGGTAATGCATACAACTATAGTACTGAATAGAAGATAATCAATGCTTTGGTAAAGAATGCTGGATCGATTGCCTGGAATTTAAAAATGCCAATCAAAATATCTTGAAATAATCGAGCTATATACAAAATGAGTCTTCTAGGTTTTTGATTTATTAAAATCTAGGGGACATATGATGGGTCTATTCAATACTTTCATCGAAAGTATTTTTTTTTTAAATCCAACCGCCATTCATTGAAATGATTTACATTTGCGTAATTATTTCAAAATTGCATAATATAATATCTTTTTCTGCGGAAATCAAATTGACGATTTATTGATACATATGCTGAGGTCATCCATCATTTCTGAATTTGCTGAAAAGATAAGGAAGACCTTTTCGTACCGAATCAAATCGAAGAAAAGGATATCAGCGCCCTCACCGGGAGGCATAGAAAGCAGGAAGGCACACTTCCGGTAAGACACGATTGTACACGGGGTTTGTAATTTAGGTGATGTTTACTCAACTTTCAAAAACAGTTCATATGGTATTTATTAGCTTTCATTAGATTTGATAAAGTAGAGGAAATACCAGATTGGATAAATACCAATGGTTGAACATTTCATGCCGTATACAAAAAAATTACCCTTCATGAAATCACTCACTGGTGTGGAGGTCGTTCAAACCTTTGCGGTTAAAATTCTATAAAATGTTATATTCCTATATTCTGCCTACATCGTGATCACTTTGATCGTGTTAATTGAAAATACACCAGCATCTTTCAAATTTTCACCCCATCTCTACTGTGTGCACTACCCTTAAATTACAACTGTATACAACTTGCTTTAAAACTTCTGGTATCTATGTATAGAATGACAGTACGTGTAAGGTGGTCATGTTGAATCTATCTATAGTCGAACACGTGCATGTAATTATGTCTCTCCCCCCCCCCCCTGAAACCGAAACTCCTGTTCCGAATTTTAAGAAACTTTATTTTTATTAAGGACATCATATGTAGTTGTACATATTACCAGGAAATTTTGGTTCCCTAATTTTTGTGGGAGTTATATGGCCGTTTGAACTTAGAAATTTGCCTTAAATCCTCATGAATAACATTGTCAGCGCAACTCCTTTGAAACGACTGATCCGATTATAAAGAAAACTTTATATGTAGCAAGGATATCATATGTGGTTGTGCATATTACCAGGAAATTTTGGTTCCCTAAGTTTTGTGGGGGTTATATGGCCGTTTGAACTTAGAAATTTGCCTTAAATCCTCATGAATAACCTTGTCAGCGCATCTCCTCTGAAACTACTGATCTGATTTTAAGCAAACTTGATTTGTAGCAAGGACATCATATGTAGTTGTACATATTACCAGGAAATTTTTTTGGGGGGGGGGGGGGGCTGCCGCACATGGCCATTTCATTTAAATGGGTATGATTTTGTATATGTAATATGATTTTAGATGACTGAATTAAAAATGAATAAATAATTCAAAATTCATTTCCCTTATTTCATTGAATAAGTTTTAAAAAAATTATATCCAATAAATGCAAAACAACTGTTTTATCTTTTCTTGTTGAATTTCTGAGCGCGTCATACAGTATTTTTAAAAATATCACAAACACTTTTAGAAATTATCAAAATGTCAATGTTTTATTATTGTGACAAAAATATTAGTGAATCACAGAACATAAAAAGAATAAACATGATAAGGTATGTTAGATGTTCAACTGCCTCCGCCTAGAATAAGGTCGATAAAAGCAACGTAAATTAAACTTTTTGAGTTTTGTCAGTTTGAAAAATCTTCTTACCACATAAGTATGCATTTTCTATTTATAAAGAAAAAATCTGCTGTAATCTAAACAAAACAAAAATTTAAATACTGGTATAAAAGTTCGAAATATTTCGCCGATTCCAACTTAATTACTTAGATAAGGCAAACGTGTAGCTTGTTTTGTCGGCGAAAAGTACGGATGACGCCACAGGTTCCCAATTAGTTATGCTTAAGCTAAAGAATTGACAGTTGTTTGAACGAATGTGGGTTTTTATGTCAAAAAGGTTACTGGGGCTGTTTCATTGAGAAATATTTTCAGTAAATTAGCATATATTTATTTTGGACAAACATTCTGTTTGCTTTGACATAAGGGATCTGCAGTGGCCTCTAACAGCAGCACCAGTAGGATGGAAGATAGGGGAAGATCTAGATGGACTGATCATAACTAGCGAATGTAAGGCTGTAGATAACTACCTTAATTGGAAAACCTTCTACCATATCTAACAAACAAATGAGGAGGGTTAAGGACCTTCTTAGTAATGATTTCCAAATGATTTAGATGAGTTGTGAAACAATGGGGCTCTACGCTGCGCATGCCCCAGACCAAATCATGTAGCCTATATAGAGAAAAGGATAGCAGGAAGAAGACACATGTTATGAACGAGCATGCATGGATTGCGTGTAATTTAGGGTCATGACTTGCTACATTGTAATAACACCTAGATATGAAGTACAAATATTGAGATTTATAATGTAACTTTGATGTATTCCCCTTAACCATAATTTTCAGAACAAAAAATAGCAACAAACAAACAAACAAACAACCCAATAAAAAACAAAACAATGTCCCCTGCCGCCCCAAACTACCCAAATTTGTACCTTTTCCTCCAAAAGGGGGTGGGTGACATAGGTGATTTAGGGATTTAGAAGAGGGGGTCCGGGACCCTTTTTCGTGACCAAAATTATCATGTGAAGAAGAAATATAGCTTAACAAACCTTCCAAAGTGACTTTAAACCTCAGGGGCTTTGCTCCCTGGGCCCCCCACTCGGACTTCATTCCAGACTTGTAAGCCTATTGGTGCCCTCTTTCACGGGACCGGACTCTCTCTTTCGACAAATCCGCCACTGGGTGAGTTGAAGACCCCAAAATAAACTATTTTGTTGAAAACTGTTCAATTAAGGGTGTGCGTTTGTAACCCCCTTTTTCCTTTCCATTGAATATTGATCGATTACAATTCCAAGGCAGGCTATCCAACTATCGAACGAAGCAGTGAATTTCATCCCGTTAAATTCAGAGGACTGTTTTAATATGTTTTGCAAGTGTTATCTATGTAGCACTATATTTGCATGCATCATTGCTATTTTCAGATGGAATAAAAAGGACCCTCTATACACTAATTAAAAATGCTATTTAGACACTGAGAAAATCAAATCACGTTAAGGTGTTAATATTTGGTTGATCTAAGTACATGTAGCTCTTAATATATGGCACGGGTCATTTACCCCCAGGAAAAATGTTCAAAGATAATGAAGTATTGATGAAAATAAATCACCATTGCTCACTTGAATGAAAACAAAACATGCAAATAAAGAGTCTTTACCTACTGACATGTTACAAATGCTTGAACTGATTAAGAATTCGGTAATACCCACAATATCACCGTATATTTCAATTTAGATCTAAGGGCACATAACTATAATTGCTCAAAGTGTGTGCGGTGTAGAGAGGGTGAAATGTGTGATGGTAGAGGATAGATGTAAATGCAGTATCACACGTTCATATGGTACATGTAATACAATAATCTATGGGGAAAATTCACAACAACAGGCTTAAAATGATATAAAGGGGAATTACTTCTCTGATCCCACGGTAGAAAAATGTGTTCAAGGTAGTGGATTTCTATCAGTATAAATGTAATAAAATATATTATATGCCGACGTTTCCTGCTTCTTTCATTGATTTACGGTTCCACTCTTCGGTGCTTGTTGCCCAAGGATTTTACAGAGCATTGCGGACATACAAGGATAGCTGCTGGATGGCGGTATGTTGAAGCAGACGACTCATGGCGTGTTCCTCGGGATACCAAAAAAAAATATTAATTTGATTATGTTTCTGTATTTCATCAGTGAAAATGACATTTTGGTTTTGAAGGTATAGAAATGTGTTTAAAAGCCCAATCTTAAATGATATGACTTGGAGACTTTGAACAGATTCATGTAACTTAGGCAGCATAGATCTTGTATACGGATATTTTACATAAATAGCTTGCCCACGTTGAATGTGGATTTTGATTAAACAAGTTTATTTGGAAAATTTTAAATATGCCCTTAAAAAAGTATATGCAAATATTGCATCAGATGAGGTCAATTTAGATGAACTTTTGGATATACCGACGACTTTTTAACAATGTTCATTTTCATTCAATATCCCCGTGAACTCAGCATATAGATACAGTTATTTTATTGCCAAATAATGGGCCCCTAAGGCATTATTAGACATGTATAAGCATTGCGATTAAGTAAAACATAATTAATCAGCAACTAAAGATACAAAGGGACGATGCATAGGGAACATATAGTCATAAATATACAAATATTATTAGTAATATTATTTTCATATATATATATACATACACCTTTCATTCATTCGCAATTCATTAGAGAGGTATATGGATTTGTTCCGCCTCGTACCAAAATTTGACGTTCAAGAATATAAGACAACACTCTATCAACCATTAAAGATATAAAATCATTAGAATCTTCTGGATTTAATGGATGAGTGCGATATATATTTCCATCAGGGAGAAACGAAAAGAACATAATTCTGGAATACTGGGTCATATTACGATGTAATTATATACATGTACATTTAGTGAATAATATATTCATATATGCACCAACCAACTAGTCCTCATACTTTATCATTATTCTTATGTGATATATACTGTAACATTTGCAGATTAAGTTCATTGAACTAAGAGTATATAGACTCCGATTTACTGACAAATATATTGAAGAGAGAATCACGATTCCAGAGAAGTTGTCTCTTCGCCTATAAAATCCTTATTCATGTACATATTTTTAGTCCCCTACCGACGAAGGCGACGAGTCGAAGGGGACTTTAGGTTTTGCACTCCGTCCGTCCGTCTGTCAGTCCGGTAAATCAGTTTTCCGCACTTTTTTTTCTCACTGCTTGCATATTCATTTGATATTTGGTACATTGCTTTGCCATACCAAGTTACAGATAAATTCGAGTTTGGTTTCGATCGATCCTATTTCACTGAGTTATGGCCCTTGGACTTAGAAAATTTCATAAATTATCAGTTTTCCGCACTTTTTTTCTCACTGCTTGCAGATATTCTTTGATATTTGGTACATTGCTTTGCCATACAAGTTACAGATCAAGTTCGAGTTTGGTTTCGATCGATCCATATTTCACTGAGTTATGGCCTTGGACTTAGAAAATTTCATAAATTATCAGTTTTCCGCACTTTTTTTTCTCACTGCTTGCAGATATTCATTTGGATATTTGGTACATTGCTTTGCCATACCAAGTTATAGATCAAGTTCGAGTTTGGTTTTGATCGACCCTATTTCATGAGTTATGGCCTTGGACTTAGAAAATTTCATAAATTATCAGTTTTCCGCACTTTTTTTCTACTGCTTGCAGATATTCATTTGATATTTGGTACTTGCTTTGCCATACCAAGTTACAGATCAAGTTCGAGTTTGGTTTCGAATCGATTCATTTTTCACTGAGGTCTTGTCCTATCCTGGCTTTCCCATAAATATGATCGATATAGCCTATATAATGCAATTAGAATATTGTTGCAGTCCAATATTTTTTTTCATCGTAGCGGACTTTATGTATGCAATTTCAGGAATGCTTGTTTTTATAGCTTTCTCTCTATAAACCTTGCTAAGCTACGACATATTTGTGAAAAGACAAAAGTGAAGAAGACACTTAAACACATTTTATGAGAGTTTATGCACGTATAATAATTAAATTAATCAATATTAGTACGTTTCCCGGTACATCCGCTCAAGACAAATTTAGGTACGCTTGGCACTAGTAATTTAGTATCACCAATACAGTGGGATATATTGATATCAAAACGACAAACTTAAATGTTTTTCCCTTCGACATTTACTAATGAGTGCTAAACTGCAAGGCTCCATGCCGACATACTTTACATGAAGCGCACCCGTGGGGGTCCGGGTTAGAATCGTAAGAGGCGACTAAATGGGGCGGTCATTCGGATGAGACCGGAAAAACCGAGGCCCCGTGTCACAGCAGGAGTGGCACGAAAAAGGCCCCTCCTTGCTCAAAGGCCCTGAGTGCCGAGCATACATGTAGGCCTAAAGTTTGCAGCTGGTGACGTCTCCGTGGGTGAAATATTCTCGAGTGGAACGTAAAACAGTAAAAAATCAATCCATGAAGTACATGAAGCGCTATTACTGGCGCCAAGCTTCGCGGTTCATATATACCCTCATGTATTTTCAAAGATGACATTAATTTCTTAAAGATACACCCGGGAAGATACCAAATTCAAAAAGTGACTTTTTTTTTTAGATTGAACCAAAGTAAATTAAGGCTTAATATTTTGTTTTTCACGATCACCTGAAAACCTAGTTCGATGGTCAAAATCGATAAGTTGTTTTAACATTAATTTCTTGCAAAGTACCTTTCATTGTAAATTTCTTTAATTAATACGATTTCAGGCGGTATTGATGGCCAACGAGTTTTTCCCCCCATAAATCTTAACGCCATTCTAGCAGACTTGATTTTCGACCTCTAAAGTGTAACACTTCTGGAGAGAATATTGGTCTTTTGTGTAATTATGGGCTTGTGGCAGTTTTCATATATCAGGGGATGGTCATGGTTCTTCGTACTTCTTTATTTGGATGTTATAGTGCTATTTATTTGGTCTGAACCACTCGAGAATTCAAGCATATCAATTTGACATTTGTTTAAAAGTTCTGAAGTCCTTAGAGGGACATGGACACGATTTGAGTTTAAATTTTTTTTTAGATTTTATTTTTTCGTTTTTAATGTTTCTTGTTGCGAGACGAAAGACGAAATGCTAAGTTTGCGTGCACAATTCTATATTTACATGCCCCGAAGTGAAGTATACCCCCATAACGACATAAATTTAGAACCAAAAACGGTCGTCGGCGAAGTCCACGGTTAGCAAAATTTTGAATGTCAGTTGTCGAGTTATATGAGATGTACAGAGCTCACAATTCTTTGTTATGTGAACAAGGCTTGTGTCATGTTTTTTTTTAAATCTAAGAAAAGGTTCCACTGAAAGCAGAGTTTTCAAATTATAAATTAATTTGGAGCACAATTAAACAGTTTCTAGTGTTAATTTGTTAATCATATTTTAATGACATATTTTTCTATTAAGCACTCTATATGTAAACAATAACATGGTACGAGCCTGTTTACCAGATCAAAGAATTGTGAGCTTTGTATCTCTCTTGTAATTATACCCCCCGTAAACAAAGTTTTTGTGGAGGTATAGAGGAATCACTCTGTCCGTATGTCTAGCTGTCTGTGCAGATTCGTGTTCGGGTCATAACTTCTTTGTTCTTTGACGTAGACATACAAAATTTGGCACGTGGTTATATCAATATAAGACCTGTCGCGTACATTCATTACCCTCTATATGACCTTGACCTTTAATCTCAAGGTCAAAATTATGTTTTTGAACATGGATTAATTTGTGTCCGGGCCATAACTTCTTTGTTCTTTGCCATAGGCATACTATATTTGGCACATGAGTGTATCACCATGAAACGATCGCGATGTGCCGTGTACTTTGTTTGTCTGTCTGTGCAGATTCATGTCCGGGCCATTTGGGATAGTTATCTACGTAAAACGAAATAACTTACATGACTGGACAAGATAAAATTTAGTTTTTGTCGAGATAACACGAAAGCGATTTCGATTATTATGAAATAGCATTTTGATTTGGCGGAATTTAATCTTGATTTTGATGAGATATTATATGTCGACTAAAGTTATTTGGATGGCAGAAATATGCCACCATAGATTGGAACTATATCGTTCTGTTATTCTCATAGCGAATCAAACACATTTGTGGGATGTACTTAAAATTCAATAATACCAAGATTAGGAGATGATAAGGAGCACACGTTTTCTGTGTATTGGATCAAGTCAGCTTTGTGTTTGCTCAGGTACACGTACCCAGTAATGTACCTTTCAGCGCATTTTGACGTTTGAAATTCCTGAACTATTTTTATTCTGTAACATATACCACTCCTCTCCCAGCTGAAGTAATTATTCTGTAAAACAACGTCCAGCATTTCCTTCCAACCAGATAATTCTGTTTGACAACAATGATAATTAAGTTAATTAATGTTGTAATAAAGCGATAATATTTCAACATTAACATCAAACCAAGCCAACTTAATGTTATAAACACGCGTTTCTCTTGCATGAACTGTCTGATTATCGTGCAATAATTGTTCAGTTCTTTTCATTTATACATAGGACCAGCAACGATGATTGATGAACAAAACCTTCTACAAAATAGCTTCACGCTGCTATTGACTTGAACGTCAATGCATTTCCGCAAATCAAGATAATTTTGGAAAGGCCTCTTTTTGTTCATGATATCAGTTACATATATAATGCACCGGTCTGACTTGCATCAACAGATGCTGGATCTTGGGAATCTGAATTTCAAGAAGTGCGCATTATATGAAAAAAGGACAGATTAAAAGAAAAGTAGCATATGTAACAATTATATGATAAATATTGTAACATTACGTATATCAAACTAGTAGATCAATCGATTGTCGCATGCGATAATTCGCCGTAAACGCCTAAGCAAAAATTAACTTAGGCTAAAAGGGGTGACGCTCTGCAGGTGTTGCTGCGTTGATCAATATATCCACACATTTTGAGAAAAGGTTTAAAGTCGACTTGAAACCTCTTATATTAGGGATTTGTATCACTCTTCAAGTTAATTTCTTGCCTATAGCACACTTTGCTGGTATTTCTCAATTAAAAAAAAGCACTATCTAAAACTGTAAGCAAGAACGAAATGTTATCGTTTAGGTATTTTTCATCTGCAACAACACATGTATTTTTCATTTGTAACAAGACACAAATTGAAAATGTTAATACTTTGTTCGCAATGCTTTTATCGTGTTTAAGGTGGCTCATTACATCTGGGAAAAGTTAAAGTTTCTCACACCAGTACGATGATTTAATTATGAAAGATATGGTGATATATAATGATTATACATGTGAAAAAGGTGGAAAATATGAAATTTGAATACAAAAAGCATGATTTTCAAAACTTTCTAGTAGAAAATATGAACAAAAGTCCTGGCGGATTCGAACTCGGACCTGCCTTTTACCAAACCAATGCTTTACCTACTGAGCTATGAAGTTATACGATCAACTTGATCGAAGCAGCTATTTCACAAACTATTTAAATCACCATCTTGTGACGTATTATAATATATATTCTTTATTGCAGAAGACATACATCTTATAGCATTAAACAAATTGTACATGTATAAATAATTACATCAGTGCTGATAACAGACGGTCAATTCAAAGATTCATTCATTAATATTAATGGGTATAAGCTTTAGTGTAGTGAGCTACCTTAAGTAGTTTTTCTGAAGTCTTCAGTTGCCGTAATGTTTATCATCAACTGTACGTGAAAGGTGAAGATATAATTTTCGCTCTTGCGTTGCATGTTCGATAATTTGTCAACACGTGTTTTTTTGTGGTTCACTTTAACGAACAAGGAGATCTCTTGTAGAATTCATGGAAATATCCTACGGCTTTCAGCTTTTCGGGTTTGGGTGATTTAAGGGTCCTCCAGTGTCGTGGCCATTTTGAGTAATTTTTTTCTCAAGACAAAGAAGATTTTCACTTCAAAGTATTGTAACTCCTATGTAATTTTTTGCAAGAGTTAATGTCTTTAGTATGCACTCTTCATACATAGAAGATAATAAAAGACATAAAAACAAAAGCTTGAATGAGAAAATGGGCGATCTATAAATGAAAAACAACCAAAAGATCTAAACCACAATGACAGCTACGATTGTTATTGTTTAACCTTACTGCCACGAAGTTGTAAAGGTTTATCATGCTTATGCGAAAAAGATGGCACCTCTACAAGCAATTGATTTTTCATCAGCACGGCTCCGTGATGAATAGACCCTTCTATTCTATATTTACATTATATAGAATAGACGGTGTCCAATTCTAATAAAAGACAAACAGTTCATGACGAGCCCCTGTGAGCACCTATTCGCCAAACTACGACTATAGATCGGCCTATTGAATCAGTCAGGTAATTTATTATTATTTTTTTTACACCTGTACTAAATTACATGAGCAAAAATGAAAGGAACGGATTCTTTTCAAATGAAATTAAATGAGCATATGCTTGATTTAGTACATTCTCCGAGTACATTACTTACACATGTTGCAGTACGTACAGTCAAATCACTGTAAATGCAATTACAGTAGTATTTGTATGTAGGTTATTTAGATTGATATACATGTATTTGACAGATAATTCTCGAAGCATGAACTAAAGAAGGCCGTCGTATTATTGTATTGGGGATATTAGCCGAACAACTCCACAGAGGATGCTCATCGTGTCATCACCCCTCACCCCCCCCCCCATGGGGGAGGGGGGCTCTCTTCCTACTAGATATCCCGGCTGGTATGGGTCACCTTTTGACAAGTTAAATATATCAATATCAATGGGGTGCGATTTTCATAAAATCGCTATATCATTGGGTAGACAAATTGATTTGTCATTGCAGTTTATCGGCTGGAATTCATCCTCTAGTTCATGAAATATTAGGACATTTTTCCCACGATTATAGTACAACCCGAGTGTGTGCACTTACTTGCATGGGCACCAACTATCCATAAACAGGTCACAATTTTGGTATGAAATATTATGATTGGATCAGAATTTACAAAGGAAATATATGAATGGGTATGGTTTGGGGGGGGGGGGGGTATTTTGAAAATCCCAGCGGAACGTCTGTAACCCAAAAGTGTAGGTTGAGTCCCCCCCCCCCCGGGCATCAGCCATTGCATTTGATTAATTGTGTAGATGAATAGTATTTTGGTTTGGGATTGTTCTTTAGTATAACATGTTCCAATTGTAAAAATGTTTCCCCAAGTTCATTAGAGAAAAGGCATTTCAGTACCTATGACACACGAGACCAGTGTGCACATGGTAAAGTTTTAGATTCTGCAAAAGGAGGTAATTAATTTTGTAGCTAATATGAAAATTTCATTTTTTCCCCCATTCATCAAAATTTACCAGCAGAAAAATTAAATTCTAACGGATATATTTTATACATATACTGATTATCATTATGTTAAAATTTGAACAAAATCTTTGGGTTATTATTTTTTTTATTCTCATTTTTGTTGTATAGTATATGATTGCATTTAAAAAAAAAATATTCTTTGATATTTATGTTTTGTTATTTGGTTTTGATGGTTTTTTAATTTGATATATTATTATTGTTATGTATTTTGCCTATTTTTTTTGTTTGTTTTGTATTTAAAAATAATTTTTGTTATGTGTTCAGTGTAACCATTATGTGCAATAACATTAGAAGTAATAAATCATAAAAATATGGCTAATTTTTGTTATTGTCTTTGGTGTTAAAATTATGGTGTATATGATTATGCCAGTAACCATGCTAGTTTTTAAATTTTGGGTAAAAATTGGATGACCCTCCAGCTCTTTGACAATGCCAGGGATTTTCTGGGGTGAATCGAATAAATCATCAGTCCATTTTTCTCTTGATGCTGTATGGGCTATTTTGTATTTTCCTTCTCCTTACTCTAAGGTCGATGGAACCATAGTGATAACCTTTTTCTGTCATTTGTAGAATTTTATTAGAAGGCTTTAAAGGGCATGGACCACGTTCCGAGCTAAAAATGTTCATATTTTAGTTTCCATTTTTAATGTTTACAATGCTCACTTAGGGTGTTTCTAATGGTCAGCAAAAATTTGAATATCTTTGTTGAGTTACAAGTGAGATACATCACGTACAATTCTTCACTATGTAAATAAGGCTCGAGTCATGTTTTTGTTTACCGACATTGAATTTGCTAGTATACGTTCCGTTTAAAGCAGATTTTTTCATATTACAAGTTCATTCTGAACACAATTAAACAGTTCCTAGTGATTATCACATCTCATTTGTTTTAAACATGGTATTTTCTGTGAAGCAATCTTATTGTAAACAAAACCAAGGATCGAGCCTTGTTTACATAGCAAAGAATTGTAAGTGTAAACATTAAAAATGGAAATCAAAGAATGAAACATTTTAGCTCAGAACGTGTCCATACCCCTTTAAGAATATTGTGTAAATGAAACCGATGTTTGCATACAAAACTTATATTGTCAGAGGAATGTTAAAATTTATTTTGCGACTCCCCATCAGACTCTTTACCGAGAATCGATCGACCCCCCCCCCTTTTTTTTTTTTTTTTTTTACTTTTGCAAAACATGTATAAAAACAGTAAACAGAAAGCATGCATTCCGTAGCGCGAGTATTTTTCAAATCCCGAGTGTTAAACAATAAAGAACAACAACAAATACCTACTATCATTTTTTGCAGCGTAATTATTCTATATGCAAAGTTTTTGTCAGAGTGTTGCATTCTGTAAATAGAGCTATAATTCAAGGTTAAGCCCAGCAAACTGCTTCTGTAGATGTACTACATGGAATTGGTTACTGCTCCGTGCGATAGAATTCTTTTGTAAAATTAATGTAATGGCAAGAGAAAACGGTATTCTAAATTACTGCCAAATTCCAAGGTTATCGATTCCCCTAGGCGTTAAAAGCTACTCCTCGGTACTTTTAGTGGTCACCCCTCGAAAGAAAAGGCTTGTACTGTGGGGGTATTGTCAAATTTAAGCGAGTAAAGTGAATTTAATTTATGATTTGAGTATTCACCGCAGAACGCAGTCATATCGTCATCACATTTGTAAATACTTCATTAAGTACGATGGTTTTCAAGCTGACATTCCTCGCGTACACGGTAAAGTCACTAGAATTTTATCGTTCATGTACCCTAGAACAAGGTAGCAATTTGCCTAGATCGTAAAAACATGGCCACATTCAATTTGATTGATTGATCAAGACCACAGAAGCATTGAGATGTCATCACATCTCCATTGAAAAATCAATGTATCAACAGTTGTAAAATTGTTCTCAACGGTTACTTCTGAGCGTTAACCGGAATACACCCCATGGGAAATGATTCCACACACGTATATGAATAGCGGAAGTTGTGGGAGAGTGTTTTTTAAATGATATTGAATGGATTTTATGGGGATTCATTTGAAATTGAGAATGTTGTCTTAATTATGTTGTCTTATTTATATAATCATTATCGTAAAAATGATAGTCACTACTATTCTGTTCTCAGCTTCCGGGGCTTCGCCCCCTGGACCCCCACACAAGGGCTAACCTGGACCAACTGGGGGCCTAAAGAGGTCCCCAGACCCCTTGCCTTAGTCTTCTGCATCTCCAATGGAAATTCCTGGTACGGCCCTGAACTACATATTATGTAGTATTTTGTAAATACGTTTAGAAATCATGAATGGACACAGCCGTAATGTACAGACTTCAGAGGGGTTTCTTACTTGGTACAGACATGTAACATTATCTTTGTGGTGTTCAATAGATAAGATATACATTTTTAAATCTAGTTTTTATCCCCGTGATCGAAGATCGGAGGGAATTATTGTTTTTGTCCTGTCTGTCATTCTGTCTGAAACTTTAACCTCGGCTATAACTTTTGATGGTAAGTACCAGAGCATGGTATACATGTACCTTAATATGACAAGACCTTTCCATGGGTACCAAAATTGTTTTGACCTCCTGACCTTGAAGTTTGACCTACCTTTCAAAAACTTTAACCCTAACTATACCTTTTGAATGGTAAGTACAAGCTGGGGCTTTGATATTTCACATGTATGTTTCTTATGAAAGTTGACCCCCTGACCTTGACGAATTTTGACCTACTTTTCAAAAACTTTAACATGAATGGCAGAGGTAGGGCTTTCATATTTCACATGTTTATTCCTTATGACAAGTCTTAATATCTGGTACCAAAATACTTGACCTTGAATTTTGACCAATATTGTAAAAACCTTTAACATTGGCCATAATTTTTGAATGGTAAGGGATAGACCTTTCTATATTTCACCATGCTATACTCCTATGACAAGCCCCTTCCACTGGCATGTGGAATACGGGGGCATTCGTGTTTCACAAACACACATCTTGTTTTTAATGTTGTCTTATATTATACTTTATACACACTTTCGAAGTTGCATCTGGAAAAGGTTGCATGTAAGACGCTCTCGTCAACTCTCTTGTTACAGCTCGACGGACTACAGCAACGTCACGAGCCACCTGGT
>CAJDSM010043371.1:381-10408 GCA_903981925.1 Ostrea lurida | reverse complement strand
CTCAACGAATCGAGGCAGACTAATTACAGACAAGTTGTTGTCACAGGGGTTTCAACAGTCACGTTTAAAGGCAGCATTTCGTAAATTATATGGTCGTTATAACAATTTGTTTACCAATATGACCTTGCCATTGAGTCAAATGCTGTCTGATGTGTTTCATAACCATTGCTGGCCGTTATTCACACACTGATTGACTACCGGATTGTTCTGTTTACCTGATCAATACTAGGGCTCACGACGGGTGTAACCGGTCAACAGGGTATGCTTACTCCTCCTAGGCACCTGATCCCAACTCTGCTATGTCCAAGGGTCCGTGTTTGGCCCAACTCTTTTTTGTACTCTATTTAGGACTTACGGGAATTGATCACTGTTAGTTATCTTTGCCTCTTACATATGACTGAGTGATAATTTGTAGTCGCACACAGTGTCATTATATAGCGACTTCAGATTTTGCGAAAATGAATGACTTTAAACGAAATTCGCTATAACCCTGCAAAAAAACTACTTTTTTGTTAATAGTTGGCTTTCGCTTTAAAAGATTGTTAATTGATAAGACGTCGTCTATATACAGGTTGAAGGACACGGAAAGTATTTTTTTTTTTTTTGGTTTTTTTTTGGGGGGGGGTATCCCTAAACAGGCCTTTAAACAATTTCAGATTTGTTATGAATATAAAAATAAGTCTGCCAATACAGGGACAACAAATAGTGCATATAGGATACCAACAGATCGTTGGAATCACGTGGTCTCCAAAGTCCACACAAATATTATCTATAAGAAACCCAAGCACCTCCTATTATCTACTTCAGCGTACCTGTGTGGCCAAACAATTGGTTTTTTGACAAAATATTGTATATTGTTTCCAACTACCAGAAAGTTGCAAATTATTAAAATCATGCCTTGCTTTCTTCGTTTGAATATAAAGCTCTAAAGTAATACAATTCTCATAAAATGGCGAAGTAGTATTAAACGTAATTTATAGTCCCAAAAATCATATACAGATTCGAGTGTAGGGCAACACGGACCTTCGACAAAATCATTACAGGATCAGGTGCAATGGAGGAGTAAAGTATCCTCTGCTGACCGGTCACGCCCGCCGTGAGCCCGTAGTGGAAACAAAGTATAACGTGGTTACCCGTCGTCAAATCTAGTAAGAAAATGACAGTTTAAACAAATTGGTATGAAACAAAATCAGTCAACATATGACTTAGTGATAATTTGTAATCGCAAATAAGGTCAAATAGCGACCGTAGAATTTGCGAAATATTGACTTTAAACAAGATTCGTTTTAACCCTGTAACATCAACTTTTTGGTTAGTAGTTAGCCTCGCTTTTAAAAATCATCATATGCATGGCATGCCTTTGCGTAATTGATCAACTGAGAGACATAACACACCATAAGCCAGGCGATATTGCACCTGATCCTGCCTTCGCTTTTTTCGAAGGTACGTGTTGCCCTACACCTGATTTGTATTGCGATTTTTTAGACTATGATTACGTTTGATACTTTGTTACTCGTCATTTTTGATGTTATGTCATTTATTTTACCATGTTCATAGTCAAACGTTGTCTAATGTGTTTCGAAACCATTGTTAAGACATTATCAGACACTGATTTGACTACGATTGTTCCGTTTACCTTATCAAGACTGGGCTCACGGGCGGTGTGAGCGTCATCAGGGATGATTACTCCTCCTCTCCTAGACATCTGTGCAAAGGTCCGTGTTGGCCAATTTTTTGTTTTTGTATTATATTTTGTACTTATGAGATCGATCACTGTTCGTTATATTTGCCTTTGCATATAACCCATTTTTATTTTTAACCAGAAAGACCTGTTTATATATGCATTATGTAGATAGATTCGTACTTGGATATTTTTTGAACATTGACATTAACGGCAAACTAACTACTCAACTTTAGAACAAACTGGCGATTTCAGCTTCTCCATCGTCAACTTCCCATATATTGTGTAGCAATATTCCATCATCACCTGCATATGGTGAGTATGTTCTCTCAACTTATTTCGTATACGCAAGAGCTTGTTCTGCGTATAATCAGTTTTTGAATCGAGGCAGCTACTTACAGACAAGTTGTTGTTGCAGGGGTTTTCAACAGTCACGTTTAAAGGCCAGCATTCGTAAATTCTATGGTCGTTATAAATTTGTTTACCAATATGACCTATCATTGAGTCAAATGCTGTCTGATGTGTTCATACCATTGTTAAGCCGTTTTTCACACATATGTGACTACGGACTGTTCCGTTTACCTGATCAAGACTGGGCTCACGGCGGGTGTGACCGGTAAACAGGGATGCTTACTCTCCTAGGCACCTGATCCTACACTCTGGTGTGTCCAGGGGTCCGTATTGCCCAACTCTTGTTTTTGTATTATATTTAGGACTTGCGAGATTGATCACTGTTCGTTTATCTTTGGCCTTTACAATGCTCTAATTCACAATTCAATACTAATACTTCACGAATAATTTATCCTAGGCACCTGGAGTCGTATGCATAAATAATCTTATGTCTTAAGCATATACTTAAGTGTGATTTTTCTGCTTAGTACGATGAAATTTTACTTAGTATATATTGCTTAGCACGTTGCATAAAACTTAATTCATAAGTTATGCTTAGTATATACTTAAAGTTAAGCATGGTCCTTACTTGCGAAAGTACTTAAGCATATTGCTTAAAAACTTGGGTTAAAATGACAATCCCCTTAAAAGCAATTATAAGAAAGAAAATATGACGTTATTAAATATTGAATGTTCCGTCATCAATGAAAAAATATATTATTTTGGGATGGCACAGACCCCCTCCTTAATGGAGTATACTCAGAGTACAACACGTAGACACGGGTGAGTAACAAGTGGTATTGTGTATATATACAATAAAGCTGATGTATTTACGCAGATATTTATGTATGTATCGTGCTCTAAACTTATCAGGCTCGGAAATTGTTCACAAAATGACTTAATTAGTATAAAATTGTTAAGAAAAGAATTGGTCTGTTTCCGAAGTTTTCGACACAAAATATTTTTTTTCATTTGATATGTATTAAAATATAAGAAATGTAGCTTATTGAGATTTAAAAAACCATCTAAATCATTGTTTGCTAGGAATTAAACAATATTCTGATGACTTTTAAGTTCTGAAAATATACTCTATAATATATTTATATATATATATATATATATATATTAATATATAATTATATATAATATATTATATATATAGGCCTATAAAAATTATCTCACAGAATGTAGGGTAGATATAGACGTCAATCTGGCGGAGGCATGCCATGTCATTTTTTTTTAAGCTGATATTTCTTGAAACAGTACACATTTATAGACCTATCCGGTACTTTTTAAAAACAACTGGAGTTTCAAAATGATCTTCTCTTTTTAATATATTTAGAAGGAATCTACAATGTCATATCACACTCCCCTCCCCTCCCACCCCGACTGATACTTTTTTTTGGTACACATACGCTGATATTTTTGAAAAACTCACATTAATATAGTCTATTATATTTGAAACCATACTCGTTTGATACATTTCGTTTAAAATTCTATATTGTGACCTGTTCGTAATTACAAAATTAACAAAATATATCTGTATGGAAAGATATTGACGAAAATAAGTGACTAGAAATGCAGTAAAATATTCTGACATATTTTCACGTCATGGCGAGCTTTTGCTGTTTTTCGACGTGAATTTTTATTGCGCTCTATGCAAAATTATTAAATCTCGTTTACAATTACTGAAAATTGGAAGTTGATATATTAACAGTTTTCCGAGAACACTTCTTGACAAACTGAACACCCATATTTTCCACAAACGTCAATATAAAATCATATACGGTACCAATTTTTTGCACCAGATGCGCATTTCGACAAATTATGTTCTTCAGTGATGCTCAATGGAAAAAGAAATTAAAACAAATATGACGCAATGTTTGACATTCAAAAAAACAAACAAGCCGTATAAAATTTCAAGCAAATATCTGTTTTATCCATGAATTTGACGAATGATTTTATGCAATATTTGAGAAATCGCCTGCACAAATTTGTAAGAAAAAATAAGAATAACTAGATCTGATCTTGTGCAAGCAACGAGTAGGTCTGTTCGATTATGATGAGATTAGATATTTGATTGGATTCATTCGAATGGTCATTGCATAAGTAGAGAGAATATAAAATGAAGGAATTCCATTTTTTTGGGGTCGAAATTGAACAAAAAACCACACAACAGAAAAGAAATTAAACAATTATAAACAATGTTAAAACAAAATATTTTTAGTTTTCATGATAAATACGATGTTGATCATTAGGGCTCACATCCTGAATTCCTTAAAGGCGAGTAAGGCCAAATTTGCTTATTGTTGAAAGTCACATTTCAAGCAAGTTATGTATATTAACGTTTCACAAAAGGTTTTTTTTCGTTTAAGAGATGGAAAGCAACAACGTTTCATACGTTTCAGCCCTGTAATTCCCTTATTATGTAATCAATTTTACTTTATTGATATCAGCTGAATACAAAACTTTGAAGCAAGCAACTATGCATGAATAATGCTTAACAAATTCTTCTTAGTGATTATATTTTGAAAATGCTTTGACCCCTCTCAGCACTTAATAATAATAATAATAATAATAAAATACACTTATATAGCGCCTTATCTAAAAATACTCTAAACGTTGTACAACATACTAAAATTTACAAATTAATACTTCAAAGAAAACCATAGAATACAAAGCGAAAAATACCTTACACATTTAAAACATGAATGCAACAATCCATGTCATAATAGATAAAAAGTACAAATCAAGACAATTTTAAAGTATAAAATATGATGCAGTATTAATTTGGAAGGGTTGGTTCCCTAAAATTGATGTGGTCGAAACCGACTTGTCATTTTTCTACAATTTTTGCTCTACAATGAAAAAGGCAAAGATAACGAACCGTGATCAATCCTCGTAAGTCCAAAATACAAAAAGGCGAAGTTACATTGTGTCAAACGCAATTCATAATCCAAAAAACATATACAAAATCGAGTGTAGGGCAACACGGACCTCCGACAAAAGCGAAGGTAGGACTCAGTGTCCATGGAGGAGTAAGCATCCTCTGCTGACGCGGTCACACCCGCCGTGAGCCTTAGTCCGAAATAAAGTAAACGGGATTACCCGTAGTCAAATCTAGTAGGAAAATGACAGTCTAACAAAGGGTATGAAACAAAACAGTCAACATATGAACTTAGTGATAATTGTAATCGCAAACAGGTCATTATAGCGACCGTAGAATTTGCGAAATGATGACTTTAAACGAGATTCGTTATACACTGCAGCATCAACTTTTTTGTTAGTTGTTGGCCTCGCTTTAAAAAGTCCGCATACGCATAGCATGCTCTTGTGTATCGAATCAACTGGAGATATACCACACCATAAAGCAGGTGGTAGTGTATATTACTACATAGAAAAGGAAAGTTTGACGATTGCAAAGTCAAAGTCATCACGCTTATCAATAATGTAGTTGTCAGTCTGCCATTTGGTCAATGTTAAAGCGGACATGATTTCATAAATATAGCAGAATTCTTCAAGTCCGCCATATTCTTTGCCAATCCGCCATATTAGTTGGATATTCTTGTTATATATGTGTCAGGATTTGCAGGGTATAATAAGGGATGAACTGTGCTTATGCTTCACTTACCTCAGTGTTTCTGATTTACCTTGTGCGGTCCCTGCACGGTAAACAGTTACACGTGTACATTTCAAATAATACAGGAAAATAACATTTTAGACACTACCACGAAGCCCTCAAAAGCATGAACAGAAGTATTCGTTACAGATCTGTAGATAATCCTAATATTTTGAAAAATAAGTTTAGGATGAAAAGCTCTTATGCATCTGGACAATGCAATTGTAATGCACAGTTGCAGTAAACACGTCAGAATTGCAATAAACTTGAAATAGTTTTTATAAGCTGAGACTGAATGGAAACAGAACAACAAATGGCCAAAAGATTCTGACCATAACATTCATTTTTTAACTCACTTCACAGCTAATATGAAAATACAGAAATGTGCACACGCCGTAGAACGAGATGCATGCTCGCATTGAAAACGCATCGATGTTTGGACAGCAGTTTTAACCTGATCTGCAAAGGAATCGGAGATGTACACGTGTGCATACTTGTTCGATAATCCAAGTGTGGGCAACATTTCCTTTTATTAATCATAATCCATGAAGAAAACGACAAAACTCCATTTGTAATTCCTATGTAACAAACACGTTGACGGTTGGTTCTTCATTCTCGTACGATCAAAATCTTCAAATCAAGGGGAGTATCCAAAGTTTAAGATAGTTACTATGTTTATAATTGGTCCAGAATGTTGCCAGATTTGTAAAAGCAAGGAAATAATTAAGGTAATATAAAGTGCACATGCATAGATAATTTGTAAATACTTATGAGAGAGAGAGAGAGAGAGAGAGAGAGAGAGGGAGAAGAGAAGAGAGAGAGAGAGAGAGAGAGAGAGAGAGAGAGAGAGAGAGAAGAAGAGAGAGAGAGGTGGTCGTATTGCTGATATTTGTTATTATTTTCCGGTTACTTTTCAATTCGTGAATTTTTTAGGGTTTTTCCCTATTAATTTGGGAGATAGGCCCCCCTAATGAACTGAGAGTATTTGGCATAATTAAAAAAAAAATCCCAAATAAATGAAGTTCTTCATCTTTCTTACACATCTATACGATTATATTGGCGAAATACACCATGCTTTAACGCGCAAAGTATAGAATTGACTGTAATAGCTATACATACCATTTATAAACTTGTCGACAAGAATAGGACGAATGTTATACTTGGTATTTATTAGTTTCTTCTTAACACGAATATTCAAATGTTACTACTGGTTATATATAAAGATTAAAAATAGTTATTGGGAAATGAAATAAATTAACGATTCATTTTCAATAAAAGAGCAGTGCATACGCCAATGTATAAACTATATCATATTTTGCGTTATACAGTACATTTCACGTTGGATCTTCAATCAAAATTATTATGCTAAAAGTTAATTTTATTATTTTATTAAGATTTTCTATTTTATAATGATTGTAAGTATGCATTTTCAATATGTATGATAGACCTCTTGCCATATAATTTCATTGTTACTCCACTTTTGCGTTGATCTTGACATTTTGATTACATGTATTACATTCTGGCGTTGAACTCAGCAAATATAACAATGTAATTTTTTAAATAATTGATTTTATCATATTTTGCGCCATTACCAGGCATTATTTAGAGCAAATGGGAAGGTGTAAGCCCCCATATCTACATTTACTGTTTTTAACGTAATGTGAATGTAAATCAATATAATACAAAAAAGAGTTGGGCCAATCGGACCCCTGGACACACCAGAGGGTGGGATTCAGGTGCTAGGAGGAGTATATAACATCATTTGGGGTTATCATAAATACATTCGATGTTGTTATTTTTAGGGACCATCTCCTGATTCCTTAAAGTGTGACGAATGACAATTTTGAAAATAAAATATTGTTCAGAGTTACATTATCAAGCAATTCATGTATTATACGTTTAACAATTTTTAATTTTTTTCATTTAAGAGTTACATCAAAGTTTCCACCACAGCTCCTTGAAATCCTTATTACGTAGTCAAATTTTTTGTTGTTGGATATCGCCTGTTACAAAATGTTTAAACAGTAACATGGCAATCACATTGTTAATAATTCGTTTTACTTTTGAGAATATTCTAAAAAAGAAAAACACTTGCCAATTTGAGCCCTTAATTTGTAGGCTGCCCCTAAAAATTTTATGGCCCTTGTGTCATTTTCCTACAATTTTGGTTCGCACAATGTTTCAATATTTTTAGTTTTCATTATATAATCGATGTTGAATTTTAGGGATTCATACCCCCGAATTCCTTAAAGGGGGCCAATATGACAAACATTTGAAGAGCATAATGTTTAGAGTCACAATTTCAAGCAATTCATGTTATACCTTCCACCAAATTTTTCGCCGTTTAAGAGATAGAAAGCATCAACTGTCAGACTTTGGCTTAAAATCCCTATAAGAAAGTCAAATTTCCACTTTCGTAACGAGCCTGATACAGAGCTTTAAACAAACAATTTGTTTGTTAATAATTTAACATTCTTTTTAGTTTTTAAATATTTAGAGAATAACCTTTGACCCTTTCAGTCCATTAATTTTGAAGACGGTCCTACAGCAACGTTTGCCTTGAAACCACTTGTCATTTTGATCTAAAATGATTAGAAAATTTTTTAGTTTTCAGGTGAACCTAAAATGTTGTATTTTAGGGGCCTCCCCTGAATTCCTTAAGGGTGAGCCCATAGTCTTTGATCAGGTAAACGGACACAATCCGTAGTCAAGATCATGTGTGAAAAAAGGCTTAAGTATGCTATGAAACACATCAGACAGCATTTTGAACTCAATGATAGGCTCATTATTGGCAAACTAGAATTGTTATAACGACATAGAACTTACGAAATGCTGCCTTCCAACGTGAACAGTTGAACCCCTGGCCAACACAACTTGTCTGTAAGTATGCTTGCCGATTGAAATTGATCATACGCAGAACAAGCTCCTTGCGTATCGAATAAGTTGAGAGGGCCATACACACCAGTATGCAGGTGATGATGGAAATATTGCTACATAAGCTATGGGAAGTTACAATGGAGAAGCTAAAATCGTCCCGTGTGTCGCAGAATTGAGTAGTAAGGTTTGCGTTAATGTCAACGTTCAATAAACTAATCCAAGTATGAAAAACATGAAGACTCTGTGGTGTTTTTTATTCCTAGTTCGTGGGAATATATTGAATCAATATGAAAGGAATCATTATTTTATTGGATAGATATAAACATCGTCAATTGAATGAAATGTTGAATTAAAGGCCATCGCTAGATATTTCTTCCTTTTCCATGTAGAGTTTTTTGAATGAATTCTGCCTCATAAGACTTAAATAGTCCAGCTTAATGAAGGAAGGCACAATTCGTGCCATTGAAATTCCAACTAACTGTGAAGGTCCTGATGCCAATAACTACAAAAGATATTGTCAATGAGGACTCCAGCATTGCTTTAATATCAACCTCTGAGTACTTTGTGGTGTAAGAATCGGTGGAGTTTAACAAATATTTTTGAATGGGTGATCATTAGGATAGATAATCTCTTTTTCAATTTTTGTCAAAGAAGCAACTGTCTATAATGTTACATAAGCCCTTGTCTTTATTTATTCGTGCGGGGGTTCGTAGTGTTTTGAAAAGTCATATGTTTTGGATGCTGTTGATATGCGAAGGTTATACGGGTTTTCAAATTTAACTAGAATTCTTTGAGTTTTTTGAAACTACATTTGATTTACACCAATTCTGGCAATGTAATTCACAATACTTCTGAAGTTGCTCCTTGACGCTGTCAATATTTTCGTGAGAAAGTAAAGACGTGACTTGAAGAAAACATTGACTAGATCGCAGCATATATCAACTGTATAATTTCACCCGCGGACAACAATTTTGTCACGGTACAGGCAGATGTCCTTTCTACCAAACATGCACAAGAAACCCCGTCAGATCAACTGAACACATTGCAAGCTAAGATAATCAATAGCCTTTGAAATTGAGGGCAACTTTGTTAAAACATTTTTTTTTTTTTTCTGTATCAGATTGCTAGATTTTCTTGGAGAAAGAGAAAGAGAGAGAGGAGAGAGGAAAGAAGAGAGAGAGAGAGAAGAGAGAGAGACGAGAGAGAGAGAGAGAGAAGAGAGAGAGAGAAAGAGAAGAGAGTCATGGCTGAGTTCATATTTTCCACACAGCTCATTATTTAATTACACGAAGGCAACCTCCTTTTTCCTTAAAAGAATTAAGTACATTTTTTACGATTAAGATTTTTATAATCAATTCAACAATTCTCTCAACCAGTGATTGATCACTGTTAGTTATCTTTGCCTCTACATATGACTGAGTGATAATTTGTAGTCGCACACAGTGTCATTATAGCGACTT
>CAJDSM010043370.1:0-21024 GCA_903981925.1 Ostrea lurida | reverse complement strand
ACTGGTTGAGAGAATTGTTGAATTGATTATAAAAATCTTAATCGTAAAAAATGTACTTAATTCTTTTAAGGAAAAAGGAGGTTGCCTTCGTGTAATTAAATAATGAGCTGTGTGGAAAATATGAACTCAGCCATGACTCTCTTCTCTTTCTCTCTCTCTCTTCTCTCTCTCTCTCTCTCGTCTCTCTCTCTTCTCTCTCTCTCTCTTCTTTCCTCTCTCCTCTCTCTCTTTCTCTTTCTCCAAGAAAATCTAGCAATCTGATACAGAAAAAAAAAAAAAATGTTTTAACAAAGTTGCCCTCAATTTCAAAGGCTATTGATTATCTTAGCTTGCAATGTGTTCAGTTGATCTGACGGGGTTTCTTGTGCATGTTTGGTAGAAAGGACATCTGCCTGTACCGTGACAAAATTGTTGTCCGCGGGTGAAATTATACAGTTGATATATGCTGCGATCTAGTCAATGTTTTCTTCAAGTCACGTCTTTACTTTCTCACGAAAATATTGACAGCGTCAAGGAGCAACTTCAGAAGTATTGTGAATTACATTGCCAGAATTGGTGTAAATCAAATGTAGTTTCAAAAAACTCAAAGAATTCTAGTTAAATTTGAAAACCCGTATAACCTTCGCATATCAACAGCATCCAAAACATATGACTTTTCAAAACACTACGAACCCCCGCACGAATAAATAAAGACAAGGGCTTATGTAACATTATAGACAGTTGCTTCTTTGACAAAAATTGAAAAAGAGATTATCTATCCTAATGATCACCCATTCAAAAATATTTGTTAAACTCCACCGATTCTTACACCACAAAGTACTCAGAGGTTGATATTAAAGCAATGCTGGAGTCCTCATTGACAATATCTTTTGTAGTTATTGGCATCAGGACCTTCACAGTTAGTTGGAATTTCAATGGCACGAATTGTGCCTTCCTTCATTAAGCTGGACTATTTAAGTCTTATGAGGCAGAATTCATTCAAAAAACTCTACATGGAAAAGGAAGAAATATCTAGCGATGGCCTTTAATTCAACATTTCATTCAATTGACGATGTTTATATCTATCCAATAAAATAATGATTCCTTTCATATTGATTCAATATATTCCCACGAACTAGGAATAAAAAACACCACAGAGTCTTCATGTTTTTCATACTTGGATTAGTTTATTGAACGTTGACATTAACGCAAACCTTACTACTCAATTCTGCGACACACGGGACGATTTTAGCTTCTCCATTGTAACTTCCCATAGCTTATGTAGCAATATTTCCATCATCACCTGCATACTGGTGTGTATGGCCCTCTCAACTTATTCGATACGCAAGGAGCTTGTTCTGCGTATGATCAATTTCAATCGGCAAGCATACTTACAGACAAGTTGTGTTGGCCAGGGGTTCAACTGTTCACGTTGGAAGGCAGCATTTCGTAAGTTCTATGTCGTTATAACAATTCTAGTTTGCCAATAATGAGCCTATCATTGAGTTCAAAATGCTGTCTGATGTGTTTCATAGCATACTTAAGCCTTTTTTCACACATGATCTTGACTACGGATTGTGTCCGTTTACCTGATCAAAGACTATGGGCTCACCCTTAAGGAATTCAGGGGAGGCCCCTAAAATACAACATTTTAGGTTCACCTGAAAACTAAAAAATTTTCTAATCATTTTAGATCAAAATGACAAGTGGTTTCAAGGCAAACGTTGCTGTAGGACCGTCTTCAAAATTAATGGACTGAAAGGGTCAAAGGTTATTCTCTAAATATTTAAAAACTAAAAAGAATGTTAAATTATTAACAAACAAATTGTTTGTTTAAAGCTCTGTATCAGGCTCGTTACGAAAGTGGAAATTTGACTTTCTTATAGGGATTTTAAGCCAAAGTCTGACAGTTGATGCTTTCTATCTCTTAAACGGCGAAAAATTTGGTGGAAGGTATAACATGAATTGCTTGAAATTGTGACTCTAAACATTATGCTCTTCAAATGTTTGTCATATTGGCCCCCTTTAAGGAATTCGGGGGTATGAATCCCTAAAATTCAACATCGATTATATAATGAAAACTAAAAATATTGAAACATTGTGCGAACCAAAATTGTAGGAAAATGACACAAGGGCCATAAAATTTTTAGGGGCAGCCTACAAATTAAGGGCTCAAATTGGCAAGTGTTTTTCTTTTTTAGAATATTCTCAAAAGTAAAACGAATTATTAACAATGTGATTGCCATGTTACTGTTTAAACATTTTGTAACAGGCGATATCCAACAACAAAAAATTTGACTACGTAATAAGGATTTCAAGGAGCTGTGGTGGAAACTTTGATGTAACTCTTAAATGAAAAAAATTAAAAATTGTTAAACGTATAATACATGAATTGCTTGATAATGTAACTCTGAACAATATTTTATTTTCAAAATTGTCATTCGTCACACTTTAAGGAATCAGGAGATGGTCCCTAAAAATAACAACATCGAATGTATTTATGATAACCCCAAATGATGTTATATACTCCTCCTAGCACCTGAATCCCACCCTCTGGTGTGTCCAGGGGTCCGATTGGCCCAACTCTTTTTTGTATTATATTGATTTACATTCACATTACGTTAAAAACAGTAAATGTAGATATGGGGGCTTACACCTTCCCATTTGCTCTAAATAATGCCTGGTAATGGCGCAAAATATGATAAAATCAATTATTTAAAAAATTACATTGTTATATTTGCTGAGTTCAACGCCAGAATGTAATACATGTAATCAAAATGTCAAGATCAACGCAAAAGTGGAGTAACAATGAAATTATATGGCAAGAGGTCTATCATACATATTGAAAATGCATACTTACAATCATTATAAAATAGAAAATCTTAATAAAATAATAAAATTAACTTTTAGCATAATAATTTTGATTGAAGATCCAACGTGAAATGTACTGTATAACGCAAAATATGATATAGTTTATACATTGGCGTATGCACTGCTCTTTTATTGAAAATGAATCGTTAATTTATTTCATTTCCCAATAACTATTTTTAATCTTTATATATAACCAGTAGTAACATTTGAATATTCGTGTTAAGAAGAAACTAATAAATACCAAGTATAACATTCGTCCTATTCTTGTCGACAAGTTTATAAATGGTATGTATAGCTATTACAGTCAATTCTATACTTTGCGCGTTAAAGCATGGTGTATTTCGCCAATATAATCGTATAGATGTGTAAGAAAGATGAAGAACTTCATTTATTTGGGATTTTTTTTTTAATTATGCCAAATACTCTCAGTTCATTAGGGGGGCCTATCTCCCAAATTAATAGGGAAAAACCCTAAAAAATTCACGAATTGAAAAGTAACCGGAAAATAATAACAAATATCAGCAATACGACCACCTCTCTCTCTCTTCTTCTCTCTCCCTCTCTCTCCTCTCCTCTCTCTCTCTCTCTCTCTCTCTCTCCCTCTCCTCTCCTCTCTCTCTCCTTCTCTCTCTCTCTCTCTCATAAGTATTTACAAATTATCTATGCATGTGCACTTTATATTACCTTAATTATTTCCTTGCTTTTACAAATCTGGCAACATTCTGGACCAATTATAAACATAGTAACTATCTTAAACTTTGGATACTCCCCTTGATTTGAAGATTTTGATCGTACGAGAATGAAGAACCAACCGTCAACGTGTTTGTTACATAGGAATTACAAATGGAGTTTTGTCGTTTTCTTCATGGATTATGATTAATAAAAGGAAATGTTGCCCACACTTGGATTATCGAACAAGTATGCACACGTGTACATCTCCGATTCCTTTGCAGATCAGGTTAAAACTGCTGTCCAAACATCGATGCGTTTTCAATGCGAGCATGCATCTCGTTCTACGGCGTGTGCACATTTCTGTATTTTCATATTAGCTGTGAAGTGAGTTAAAAAATGAATGTTATGGTCAGAATCTTTTGGCCATTTGTTGTTCTGTTTCCATTCAGTCTCAGCTTATAAAAACTATTTCAAGTTTATTGCAATTCTGACGTGTTTACTGCAACTGTGCATTACAATTGCATTGTCCAGATGCATAAGAGCTTTTCATCCTAAACTTATTTTTCAAAATATTAGGATTATCTACAGATCTGTAACGAATACTTCTGTTCATGCTTTTGAGGGCTTCGTGGTAGTGTCTAAAATGTTATTTTCCTGTATTATTTGAAATGTACACGTGTAACTGTTTACCGTGCAGGGACCGCACAAGTAAATCAGAAACACTGAGTAAGTGAAGCATAAGCACAGTTTCATCCCTTATTATACCCTGCAAATCCTGAAACACATTATAACAAGAATATCCAACTAATATGGCGGGATTGGCAAAAATATGGCGGACTTGAAGAATTCTGCTATATTTATGAAATTCATGTCCGCTTTAACATTGACCAAATGGCAGGACTGACAACTACATTATTATAAGCGTTGATGACTTTGACTTTGCAATTCGTCAAACTTTCCTTTTCATGTAGTTAAGTATTACACTACCACCTGCTTACTATGGTGTGGTAATATCTACCAGTTGATTCGATACACAAGAGCATGCTTATGCGTATGGGACTTCTTTTAAGCGAGTGCCAACAACTAACAAAAAAAGTTGATGCTGCAGTGTATAACGAATCTCGTTTAAAGTCATCAATTTCGCAGAATTCTTACGGTCGCTATAATGACCTGTTTGGCGATTACAATTATCACTAATAAGTTCATATGTGACTGTTTGTTTCATTACCCTTTGTTAACTGTCATTTTCCTTACTAGATTTGATACGGGTAATCCCGTTACTTTATTCGGACTAAGGCTCACGGCGGGTGTGACCGCGTCAGCAGAGGATGCTTACTCCTCCATGGACCTGATCCTACCTTTCGCTTTTTGTCGGAGGTCGCGTGTGCCCTACACTCGATTTTGTATATGTTTTTTGGATTATGAATTTTGCGTTTTGACACAATGTAACTTCGCCTTTTTGTATTTTGGACTTACGAGGATTGATCACGGTTCGTTATTCTTTGCCTTTTTCATTGTAGAGCAAAAATTGTAGAAAAATGACAAGGTCGGTTTCGACCACATCCCAATTTTGAGGGAACCAACCCTTCCAAATTAATACCTGCATTCATATTTTTATACTTTAAAAAGTTGTCTTGATTTGTACTTTTTATCTATTTATGACATGGATTGTTGCATTCATGTTTTTAAATGTGTAAGGTATTTTTCGTTTGTATTCTAGGTTTCTTTGAAGTATTAATTTGTAAATTTTACGTTATGTTTGTTTACAACGTGTTGAGTAATTTTTAAGATAAGGCGCTATATAAGTGTATTTTATTATTTATTATTATTATTATTAAGTGCTGAGAGGCGGTCAAAGCCATTTTCAAAATATAATTCACTTAAAGAAGAATTTGTTAAGCATTATTCATGCATAGTTGCTTGCTTCAAAGTTTTGTATTCAGCTGATATCAAAAAGTTAAAATTGATTACATAATAAGGAATTACAGGGCTGAAACGTTAATGAAACGTTGTTGCTTTCCAATCTCTTAAACGAAAAAATAACCTTTTGTGAAACGTTAATATACATAACTTTGCTTGAAATGTACTTTTCAACATAAGCAAATTTGGCCTTACTCGCCTTTAAGGAATTCAGGATGTGAAGCCCCTAATGTCAACATCGGTATTTATCATGAAACTAAAAATATTTTGTTTTAACATTGTTCTATAATTGTTTAATTTCTTTTTCTGTTGTGTGGTTTTTGTTCAATTTCGGACCCAAAAATGGAATTCCTTTACATTTTATATCTCTCTCTACTTATGCATGATGACCATTCGTATCCAATCAAATATCAATCTGCATCATAATCGAACTTTATGATCTCCTACATCGTTGCTTGCACAAGATCAGATCAGTTATTCTTATTTTTTTCTTACAAATTTGTGCAGGCGATTTCTCAAATTTGCATTAAATATCATTCCGTGTCAAATCATGGAAAATATCAGATATTTGCTTTGAAATTTTATACGGCTTGTTTTGTTTTTTTGAAATGTCAAACATTTTTGCGTCATATGTTGTTTTAATTTCTTTTTCCATTGAGCATCACTGAAGTATATTCTGTATAATTTGTTCGAAAGCCACTGTGCAAAAAATTGGTACCGTAGTGATGATTTTATATTGGACGTTTGTGGAAAATATGGGTGTCAGTTTGTCAAGAAGTGTTTCTCGGAAACTGTTAATATATCAACTCCACGTAATTGTAACGAGATTTAATAATTTTGCCATAGAGCCAATAAAATTCCACTCGAAAAACAGCAAAAGCTCGACCATTGACGTTGGGAAAATTATCGTTCAGAATATTTTACTGCATTCTAGTCACTTATTTTCGTCAATATCTTTCCATACAGATATATTTTTGGGGTTAATTTTTGTAATTACGAACAGGTCACAATATAGAATTTTAAACGATTATCTAATATCTATGGTTTCAAATATAATAGACTTATTAATGTGAGTTTTTTCAAAAATATCAGCGTATGTGTACCAAAAAAAAGTATTCCAGTCTGGGGTGGGAGGGGAGGAGTGTATATGACAATTGTAGATTCCTTCTAAATATATTAAATAAGATGAAGATCATTTTTGAAACTCCACGTTGTTTTTAAAAAGTACCGGAAGGCATAATGTGTACTGTTTCAAGAAATATAGCTTTTAAAAAAAAAATGACATGGCTATCTCTCCCCAGATGCGCTAATTTCTACCTACATTCTGATGAGATAATTTTTATAGGTCCTATATATATAATACTATGTAATGATTATAGGAGTTATATATGTAATATATATATATATATATATATGATAAATATATTATAGAGTATTATTTTCAAACTCTGAAAAAGATCTATCAGAATATTGTTTATATTCCTAGCATATCAATGATTTAGAATGGTTTTTGTAATATCTCAATATAAGCTACATTTCTTATATTTTAATACGATATTCAGATGATAGAAAAAATATTTTGTGTTCGAAAACTCGGGAAACAGACCAATTCTTTTCTTAACAATTTATACTAATTAATCATTTTTGTGAACAATTTCCGAGCCTGATAAGTTTAGAGCGAGCGGAGAACATACATGAAATATTGCGTAAATAACATCAGCTTTATTGTAATATACACAATACCACTTGTTACTCACCCGTGCTACGTGTTGTACTCTGAGTAATACTCCAGTATAGGAGGGTGGTCGTGCCATGCCCAAATATAGATATATTTTCATGTGATGATCGGAACTATTCAATATTTAAAACGGCATATTTTCTTTCTTATAATATGCTTTAAGGGGGATTGTCATTTTAACCCAAGTTTTTTTAAGCAATATGCTTAAGTACTTTCGCAAGTAAGGACCGAATGCTTAACTTAAGTAATACTAAGCATAACTTATGAATTTAAGTTTTATGAACGTGCTAAGCATAATACTAAGTAAAATTTCATCGTACTAAGCAGAAAAATCAACACTTAAGCTATATGCTGTAAGAACATACAGATTATTTATGCATACGGACTCCAGGTGCCTTAGGATAAATATTCGTGAATATTAGTATTGAATGGCTGTGATTAGAGCATTGTAACAAGGCCAAAGATAAACGAACAGTGATCAATCTCGGCAAGCCTAAATATAATACAAAAACAACAAGAGTTGGGCAATCACGGACCCCTTGGGACACACCAGAGTTAGGGATCAGGTGCCAGGAGGATGTTAAGCATCCCCTGTTTACCGGTCACACCCGCCGTGAGCCCAGTCTTTGAGTGCAGGTAAAACGGAACAGTCCGTAGTCAATATGTGTGAAAAAAACGGACTTAACAATGGTATGAAACACATCAGACAGCATTTGACTCAATGATTAGGTCATATGGTAAACAATTAATATAACGACCAATAGAATTTACGAGATGCTCCTTTAAACGTGACATGTTGAAAACCCCTGCAACAACAACTTGTCTGTAAGTAGCTTGGCCTCGATTCAAAAACTGATTATTACGCAGAACAAGCTCTTGCGTTACGAATAAGTTTGAGAGAACATACTCACCATATGCAGGTGATGATGGATATTGCTACACAATATATGGGAAGTGACGATGGAGAAGCTCGAATCGCCAGTTTGTTTCCTAAAGTTTGAGTAGTTAGTTTGCCGTTAATGTCAATGTTCATTAAAAATATCCAAGTACGAATCTATCTACATAATGCATTATAAACAAGGTCTTTTGGTTAAAATAAAAATGGTTATATGCAAAGGCAAATATAACGACAGCCAGTGATCGATCTCATAAGTACAAAAAATATAATACAAAAACAAAAAATTGGCCACACGACCTTATGCACAGATGTCTTAGGAGAGGAGGAGTAATCATCCCTGATGACGCTCACACCGCCCGTGAGCCCAGTCTTGATAAGGTAAAACGGAACAATCGGTAGTCAAATCAGTGTCTGATAAATGTTCCTTAACAATGGTTTCGAAACACATTAGACAACGTTTTTGAGCTGAATGGTAATATAAAATTGGCGCCCCGAATAAGGAAATAATAAATTAAGAACAGTCAGAATACAGAAACATAAAACATAACAAAAGATGAGAACGAGTAACAAAGTATCAAACGTAATCATAGTCTAAAAAATCGCATACAAATCGGATGTAGGGCAACACGTACCCTCGAAAAAAAGCGAAGGCAGGATTTCAGGTGCAATATCGCCTGGCTTATGGTTGATGTCTCTCAGTTGATCAATTACGCAAAGGCATGCCATGCATATTGATGATTTTTAAAAGCGAGGGCTAAGCTACTAACCAAAAGTTGATGTACCAGGGTTAAAACGAATCTTGTTTAAAGTCAATATTTTTGCGCCAAATTCTACGGTCGCTATTTGACCTTATTTGCGATTACAAATTATCACTAAGTCATATGGTTGACTGATTTTGTTTTCATACCAATTTGTTTAAACTGTCATTTTCTTACTAGATTTGACGGACGGGTAACCCACGATATACTTTGTTTCCACTACGGGCTCACGGCGGGCGTGACCGGTCAGCATGAGGATAACTTTACTCCTCCATTGCACCTGATTTTCCTGTAATGATTTATGTCGAAGGGTTCCGTGTTGCCCTACAACTCGAGATCTGATATATGATTTATTGGGACTATAAATTACGTTTAATACTACTTCGATTTTATGCAGAATTGTATACTGTTAGAGCTTTATATTCAAACGAAGAAAGCAAGGCATGATTTTAATAATTGCAACTTTTGGGTAGTTGCGAAACAAATACATATTTTGGTCAAAAACCAATGTTGGCCACACAGGTTTACGCTGAAGTACGATAATAGGGAGGTGACTTTGGGTTTCTTAATAGATAATATTTGTGTGGACTTGGAGACCACGTGATTTCCAAGATCTGTTGGCTATTCCTATATGCATATTTGTTGTCCCTGTATTGGCAGACTTATTTTTATATTCATAACAAATCTGAAATTGTTTAAAGGCCTGTTTAGGGGATACCCCCCCCCAAAAAAAAACCGAAAAAAAAAAAAAATACTTTCCGTGTCCTTAACCTGTATATAGACGACGCTCTTATCATTCGAACAATCTTTTAAAGCGAAAGCCAACTATTAACAAAAAAGTAGTTTTTTTGCAGGGTTATAAGCGATTTCGTTTAAGTCGTCATTTCGCAAAATCTGAAGTCGCATATAATGAAACTTGTGTGCGACTACAAATATATCACTCAGTCATATTGTAGAGGCAAAGATAACTTAACATGTCAATTCCCGTAAGTCCTAAATTAGAGTACAAAAAAGAGTGGGCCAAACAGGACCCTACTGGACATAGCAGAGTTGGAGATCAGGTGCCTAGGAGGAGTAAGCATACCCTGTTGACCGGTTACACCCGTCGTGGAGCCCTAGTATTTGATCAGGTTAAACAGAACAATCCGGTAGTCAATCAGTGTGTGAATAACGGCCAGCAGTGGTTATGAAACACATCAGACAGCATTTGACTCAATGCAAGGTCATCATTGGTAAACAATTGTTATAAACGACCATATAATTTACGAAATGCTGCCTTTCAAACGTGACTGTTGAAACCCCTGTGGACAACAACTTGTCTGTAATTAGTCTGCCTTCGATTCGTTGAGCTGATTGCTTTTCATATCCTTTGTTTGCCCTACACCCGATTCGTATTGTGTTTTTGGGACTATGATTACGTTGATACTTTTGTTACTTAGGCCTTTTTATTGTTAGACTGTCATTTTAGATACTAGATTTGACGACAGGTAAGCCCTTTTTACTTTGTTTCGGACTACAGATTTCACGGCGGGGTGGACCGGTCAGGCAGGGATGCTTACTCCTCCATGGCACATGGTCCTTCTTTGCTTTTTGTGGAAAGGTCCGTTTGACCTTACAAATTCGATTTGTGTATATGTTTTTTGGGACTACGATTACGTTTAATTGCATTTTACTTCGTCATTTTATATATAGTAAAATCATGACTTTACTTTTAATGTCGGGATTTTGGATAAAAAACGTTGCTTAGTTCCACTTAAGGTTGGTTTTTGCTTGAAGTATTTCTTTCCAATCGCCAGATATTATTTTAATAAAATAACATTTATGATATAATGTCCGCGGTGGCGGGCGCCTTCGACGCCTCACTTTTTTTATTTGAATGATTGATTGATTATTTTACTGTTTTCCAATTTAACAATGTGTCGCTCGAGAATGTTTACTCTTATGGGGAAAAAGTCACCATTGCGTGAAAGGCTGCAAAAATTTAGGCCTTTTCCCAGGCATTCATGGCCTTTGACCAGAGAGGGATCTATTTTACGGTGCCACACTTGTTGTTTGACAAGAGGCCTCCAGATAACTGCCCTCGATATAGTCGTCTCTTACTACCACGAACGAGGATGATGGGGACCTATTCTAACCCCGACTTCACACGGTCTTTTGTTTGGAAACGTCAAAAACTATTTTAAAGTTTGTGTTGCCTCAAACAGAGAAATTGAAATTGAAAAATGCAAATATCTAGTTGAAGAAAAGCTTCGTTGGAAAATGGATGAGTTTAGAGAAAGATCACCTGACCTTGTCTGTCGCAGTTCCATGGTTGTAGATGAGATTAGAGATAAACTCCAACTGCCAGCTCGAGGCAAATCATTTGCCCACGTTTATGCATCGTTTCCTTCATCTTCATTCAGCTTTTCTGTACACACGTCATCCAAAATTTTGACTAGTGAGAATAAGGATAATACAATCTCGATATTTTACTGTAATCAAACGTATAAAAAAACTGAATGTAATTATAATTCTCAACATTGGTCAATAAAACCTCTATTTGGATGCATTTTTCAAATTCCTCGTAACTGTCAAACAAGCATACAAACAAAATAAAAGACCAACAAGAGAATATAGAATTGAGAGGAAAAAAGAGAGAAATAGAGGGGAGAGAGAAAAAATGAGAAAGGAGAGAAAATAAGGAGAAGAGAAAAAAGAGAGAGAAAGAGCAGATAGAGAGAACAAGAGAAAGAGAGAACAGAGAGAAAGAGAAGAAAGAAATTAAGAAAGAGAGGATGAGAGACGAGAGAGAGAGAGAAAGAGGAGATGTCTTTTCAGCAAATTGTGTGGTGTGAAAACACACTACGTTAATTTCTTGCATAAGAGAGTATACATCTGAAAGTTGATTACCCTACTTAAGTGAGAATAGTACGTGATATCATAAAAAAATTGGTACGGTATATGATTTATATCTTAAGGAATGATTGTTTTTTTTATTACCCCTGGGTATGGAAACATCAATGGTCCCTTTAATTTGTTTTTATTTTTTTACATATGTTCGCAGTTGAAAGTGTGTCTTGTAACATCATCATTGAATTGTATGAAGTGTGGTTTTTCCAGATCATTGCATTGCTGCAGTTGCCCATAGCTCTCCCATATCATCTATCTTAAATAAAAATATTGGTATTTCATTAGGTGCTTGGGATTTGAACAATAGTCTACGAGTGTTTATTCTATACAAATAGGCGAATGTAACATCGTGTTAAACGTAATCATAATCAAAAATCATTATACAAATCGAAGTGTTGGGCAACACGGAACCTCCGACAAAGCGAAGGTAGGCTCAGGGCCATGGAGGAGTAAGCATCCTATGTTTACCGGTCACACCGACGTTGAAGCCCGTAGTCGAAATAAAGTAAACGGGATTCAACGCAGTAGTCAAAATCTAGTTACGAAAATGACAGTCTAACCAAATGGTTACTTGAAACAAATCATCAATATGATCTTCAGTGATACTTTGGTAATTGCAAAACAACGTCATTTTATCATGCGAAACCGTAGACTTTTAAACGAGATTTCGTTCATAACCTCTGCAACTTTCACTCTTTTTTTTAGGTTAGGTAGTTGGCCTCGCTTTAAAAAACACGGCCATACAGCATAGCATATGCTCTTGCGTATCGAACAGGACTGCGAGATATTACACTACCATAACAGATTGCCTAGTGCGTATACTTACTACATACGAAAGGGTAAAGGTTTGACCGCATTGCAAGTATAAAGCCCATCCCACCGCCTTATCAATAACTAGTGTAGTTGTTCAGTCTCGCTGTCTAGAACGTCAATCGTTAAGTAAAAATATCCAAAATCACCTGAAGACAGATCTTGTCAAATTCATGGTGGTCCTCTGATATATTGACTGAGTCGTTCGGGATTAGTATTCAAATAGAACAATAGTTGATGGAAAATTTATGATTGTAATGATTATACGACATCGAGCTATGATACCTATATGTGAGGTGTGAAGGGACACGGCAAGTTTATTGTATTCTAATGACACGTTTTGACGTTTTATATATAAGATTAAAGACAGGAGTCTAGAGAACTGCATAACTATTTCTTTAAACGCCTGGAACATCTTTCGGTCAAATGAATGATAAAACGACTGGATTTTGACAACGGGTAACTCGTTTACTTTGTTTGATTACGGCTCCACGCTAGTGTGACCGGTGTCAGCATAGGATGCTTACTCCTCCATTGATACCGATTCCTGCCTTCGCCATTGGTTCGAAAGTCCGTGTTGCCTCACTCGATTTTTGTATGTGTTTGTTCGCCATATTTTTCAGCAGATTGGATTTTTCAAAGAATTAATTTTTCGACAAATGAAGATACAATTTTCAGCCCCGGAGAAGTAATTGACCATTTAATGTATTTTATTTCTACATATAATGCAGCTTATGCTAGCGGTATTACTTGATAAAAGTATCGGTTTGGATAGTCAGGTTAATAAAGTTACTATGGGCACTTTATTATTATTACCAACTCCAGGTGTAAAATGCCAGCGACATCATTCTTGGAATTATTTTTTTCTCATTCAAATTTAAACTTCAAATAATGATCAAAACACATATTATACGTTTATTTAACATGTGTTTTGGAGACATATTTCATATTTCAACCATCCATATTGAAGGGCGTATGATCATTGTCCTGTCCAAGTTGTTTTCTGTGTTGATATGTTATTTGGTTTAATTTTATTTTTTAAGGTACAAATGGTGTAAACTGTTAAGTCCATTGGATTTTCCTTCAAATTGTAGGTTTTACCAACAGCTCGTGAACTAAAAAAAGTTATGAGAGAGAGAGAGAGAGAGAGAGAGAGAGAGAGAGAGAGAGAGAGAGAGAGAGAGAGAGAGAGAGAGAGAGAGAGAGAGAGAGAGAGGAGAGAGAAATAAATCAGTTTATTGTTTAATAATGTCAAATAAAAAACAAACGCTGGGAGTATCATTTGTCATTCCTTATAGCTATACTGCATGTTACGAAAGGTAACACGGTAAACGTCAATTGCGACGTCATTATTTTAATTGTAGTGTCATAATTTTTCCTTCCTTAAATAAGAGGCTACTGACCGAGAATGTCCTCCATGACGTGAAACGCTGTGATGACGTACTTGCTGCCAACTCTAAACCCTGTTCCGGAATTAGAGGGGCATTCTATGCAGCCAATCCGTTCAAACAAATTGTTTTTGTATATTATATCTCCATCAGAGTATGTATAACTGGAATCGAACATCTTCCTGTGAGGTTCTCCGAGCAGCAGGCTAGCTGTTACAGAATAAATAGATTATATAAACGTACTGCAATCTGAGACAACTTTCAAAATCATCCTTTCAACACACAAAACATATTTACATTTGACTCAATGGTTGGTCATGACCATAGAATTTACAAAATGCTGCTTTTAAAATATAAAATGGCGAAGTAAACAATATGTTAATCGCAATTACAGTCCAGAAAAGATATACAAAATCAAGTGTAGGGCAACACGGACTTCCAACAAAAGTGAAGACAAGATCGGGTGCTATTGAAGAATAAGCATTTTCTGCCGACCGGTCACGCCAACCGTGAGCCCGTAGTCAAAACAAAGTAAACGGGGTTGCCGGTCGTCAAATCTAATACGAAAATTACAGTCTAACAAAGGGTATAAAACAAATCACTCAAGATTTGACTTAGTTAAAATTTTTAATCGCAAACAAGGTCATTATAGCGACCGTAGAATTTGCAAAATGATGATTTAAACAGGATTCATTATAACCCTGCAGCATCAACCTTTTGGTTAGTAATTGGCTTCACTTCAAAAAGTTCTCATGCGCACGGCATTTCCTTGCGTATCGAGTCAACTGAGAGACATACACACCATAAGTAGGTGGTTCATTACTTTTTAGAAAAGGAAAGTTGACGATTACTAAGTCAAAGTCATCACGTTTATCATATAATGTAGTTGTCAGTTTGCCATTAGAGTCTATATTAAGTAAAATATCAAAATATTAAGCAGATCTGTCAGATTCTGTGGTGTCCTTTATTTCGAGTTCATCAGGATACATCAAATAGACGTAATTGTGAAAATTATGATTGTTAATTGATAAGACATCGTCTATATACCTATAAGTAAGGTTGAAGGACACGGTAAGTTTTTTGTTTTTCTCCCGTAATACTTATTGAACAAATTCTGCTTCGTATGAATATGAAAATAAGTCTGCCAATAAGGGCGCACAATTAGTGTCGAAAGGAATATCATAGATTGTTGGAAGACTTTACCTCTAAAGACTACATAAATGTTATCTATAAGAATCCCCTACGTGTTCTTAATATCTTCTTTAGAGAACTTCTGTGGACAATCACAGTGGTTTCTGACAAATTATGCATCTTGTTTCCCAACGACCAGAAATTTGTATTTTTGGGTGCCGTTTTTGTTCGAAAAGCAATTATCAATTATCTGAAAGAGTCTATATTTTAATTTATCGTGAGGAATTGTGTATAAAGTGTGGAGAAAACATAGGTTTTGATGGAGTCAATTTTAGAAAAATCTCGTGACTTGAGTATTTTAAAAAGCTCTTTAGAGTTTGTTGAGAATCCTCATCCGATTGACACCACTTCTGGAATATATAGTGGAACACTATCTCTGAAGTTACTCTTTAACAGCTGTTAGTATATAGTTTAGTTAGTAGTAAGGTTAGAGGCTTGGTAGAGCACTTACTGAAACCAGCAATGTATCTTTGTTAGTAAGGATTCTTATGTAATTTTGGAATCCAGTAAAGGTATAGCAATTCAAATTGATCCTGATTCTTCGGCATATTGAAAATAGTCAAAACAGAAAGATGATTTTGAAGATTTTCCTCTTTAGTCAGATTGCGTCGAGTATAAGTAGGATTCCTAGATGTTGAAGTAAACCCCAGTTCATTTAAAATACAAGTATAATAGTAACTTTTACAAACAAAGACAATGTTGTAACTTGCTTTTTCAACTAGAACTAGTGCAAAGCTTTCATGTAGTCTATGTAACTCATTTACCACTTCTGGCTTCTTAAAGACAGAATGATAAGTAGAGCACATTTTCCCCGCTAAATGGCTAATACGGGGTTTTAATAATTTCCGAATAGTTTTGATCCATTCAGACAAAGTGTCAAGCTCCTCTCTTTCAGCTTTTTTGTCCAACGTCTGGCGTATGATTCCACAGAATTCACAATAGTCATGAAATTATGTCGCCATTTAAATGAGTGAGATTCTTGGAATTTAGGGCCTTTTAAAATAAGGGACTTAAGATCCTCATTTTGGACCATATTTATATCGCCAAAAATAATATGACCAGCGGGACCATAATTAAATATGGAAGAAGAACATTTACATTTTGGAGATTTCGCTGTTCAATATTAGGCACTGCAACGTCTGTTTTAATTAAATAACTTGGGTGCAAGTGGAATTATATCTGTATGAAATACAAGGTGGTGATTTCATCTTAAAATAAGGCGGGATCAGGACTGTATTTTTATGGTTAGGATGTTGTTGTTGTTGACGCATCAAATTCCTTATTGTAAATTTAAGTGTAGGAATCGGCGAGGTTTCTTGAGTTCACTTTCTCACTAATGCGCGTGGAACAAAATGTATGTGATAGGCAACATCCCCAATGATATAATCAAGTTGGTATTCCGGTTTTGAGGAATCAAAGTAGGTCCTAACTTTAGTTTTTTTTTTCCTGTAACTCATACAACATTTTCAAAAGTTTGATGCGAATGTGATGCGGACCCAATCATTTATTCACGTAAGGTAAAAGGGAGTCAAAGGACACATCGTGTATTATGGGTTTGTTGTAAGAACGATGTCCATGACTACGTTAACGTCTAGGTGTATTGGTAAAAAGTCCCATCACATTCACATTGTTACACAGTGAGGTGGAAATATTCCCTACGCTTCCAATATTGTTGTTGCACACATATGAAAAAGCAGTGCCTAGTTTCCTAATCCATTATTATTCTTGTTTCGTACAGTGAGATGTACTTAATGTTTGTGTGATAATATATTTTTTTTCTATGATTCTCATTTTCCTAGAAACGATAGAGTGGTTGGTGGAATAAAAATGTTTATAAAGAAGTTGGTGACCTCCATTGTTATTCTTTTTAGAAATGGTATGAAATAATTCCTATTTTGAATAAAAACATTATCATTTTTAATGTTAAATCATTTTTTTTTTCACGTTAAGATGTACCCGGTATTTCTTAGTGTGATTGTATTATATATAAAAAGGCAAAGTAACAAAATATCAAATGTAATCCTAGTTCAAATAACGCATACAAAATCGAGTGAAGGGTAACACGGACCTTCGACAAAAGCGAAGGCAGGATCAGGTGTCATGGAGGAGTAAGCATCCTCTGCTGACGGTCACACCCGCCGTGAGACTGTAGTGCCAAAAGATTGGGGCCAAACACTTCGAAGGATCAGAGCTACGCCTGAGGGAGATAATCCTTAATTTTGATATGAATTTCTAATTTTACCACTGAATATAATGGAAGAAATACTCTGAAAACAATTTGCATGGAATGACAGGAATGACCCATAACCATGACACCAGAGGATGCTTACTCTTCAATGGCACCTGATCCTGCCTTCGCTTTTGTCGGAGGTCCGTGTTGCCCTACTCTCGATAGTCTATGTTTTTTGGATTACCTTTGATACGATGTTAACTTCGCCTTTTTTGTATTCAGCGCTTTAAGGGATCGATTCAAAATCAGTTAACATATGACTCAGTGATACTTTTTAATCGCAAACAACATCATTATAGCGACCGTAGAATGCTGATCAGAATTATTTCATCAATTATGTAATGATTCTTACACAAAAGGAGTTCCACATATACTTCATGATGAATGATTGTATAGAATGCTAATTGATAAACAATTTGCATAGAATTATACAGGGTGCTTTGGGGATATAAAAACATGCTTCTGGGTCTATACTATTGTCTTCATAAGAAATTTCATCAAAGAACACCTGCTTACCTCCACTCTTATGTATGTCATCACCAGTTGCATGGAGGATAGCTTTAGAGTCTGTACCTATAACACATACACTTATTATTTCACAATGGTAAAAGGATATCAAACTATTTTACACTGCATTTATCAATACTTGTATGATTGTTAAAATATACGGTACGGACATTCATGTATGCGTGTGATTTGCACTAACTATACACAAAAGAGAACATTTCACATGAGTCCAATGCATGTCCTTTGTACTGTACATATATTTCTTAGTAAAATAGTTTGGCATTGCAGAAATGATACCCAAGCATTAGTGTTATCCATTGTGTACTCTCAGAAATGTTCACATTAATTAATTGCAGTATAAATAAATCACATGCCTTTATTTAAATCCATATTCTCTGTAATACTGTTGACGACCACATCTGTTCTTTCCTGTGTTATGTCCCCCTGTCTGATCTCAACACACAATTTATTCAATTTACAACTCTTGTCGCCACCGCCCACACCTACATGTAGCATTATTGACATATTTAGTTTTTTGTTCTTCGTATTTTCTAGTAGTATAATCATTTTTGTTGTAAGATGTTGAAAAATATATAAATCCTTTATATTTTTAGATAATCAACCTGTGGATTTAGATTGCTCTCCCCCGTGTCCTTCTACATCTCTACTTTCATTTTCTGAATCCTTTGTTTGGAAGATCTACACTCAAATATAAAGTCAAATAAGTATTTCTGGTCTACTCATATGACAGAAAAACATGTATTAGATGAGAGAGAAATAAAGAAAGAGAGATAGAGAGAGAGAGACTTACTTGGAAAATATCTGTATCGTCATGGTAAATCACAAAGAATATTTCTTTCAAACTGCTGTTTCTGTTTTGGTTATAGGACTGCTTACAACAGCTGAACATGGTCTTTGCAATTAAATCAGCTGAGTAGCCGAGCCTGCCAGTTCCGAGGGCCGGAAATGCGATGGAAGTCATCCTATGTATGTCTGCCAAACGTAGGCATTCCTCCACAAAACCTTTTAATGTCTGAAAACAGTGTAGGTGAACGAAACGTTACAGTGATTTGTTCGCTTATCTCATAGTTAATACATATTTCATGAATTAGGATAACAAAAATATTTTTTTTAATATTTCTTTTTTAAACTTTTATAGAATTAAAACATTGTTTAAATATTTGTACTCACTCCTAATGCATTTCCCTTAAAGTGGTCCCACCGTTTTATATTACCATGATAGACTTGTTTGCACTTGAGATCCCCTCCCTCGGTAATGACCACATTGCCAGGCTGAATGCCGTATCTGCATTCCAATCTTAGACACTTCTGAAGACGTTCTCCTCCTTCGTGGTATAAACTCTTGGATGTTGTTCCAATGCTCAGATCCAAGGACTTGTCAACATGGGTTACAATCACATCCACCTATGACCATCAATAAACACAAATAAGTACTGCTCCTCTGTAGTGGTTACTATTTAACCTAATTTTTTACATCACAAACCTCCATTTTAGCCAGGTCTCCACTAATGACTTGAATTGTCCTGCTTTCTTTACCCTGCTCTGGCACTTGATGTACTAAAATAAAGTGCATGATGCATAGAGAATTCTACCAAATTCCATATCACGTGCCATATCAACACAAGTGGACTCATATCAGCCCAACAGTTAAAAGCCCGAGTGCTAATATGGCATATCATGTAGATTTTGCATGTATTCATCATACTTGTTAAAAATGCAATTAGTGTAACATACGTATAACATTGTATATGAAAGTTGGTTATAAAGAATTATATTCTTAATTTCCGGATGAATAGGTCTTCAGATATTGGATGTGCGTATTATGAACAGCGTGCTGATATGAGTTATTGTGACGTCACCCAAATCAGGCCATGCGTATTTTGCATAATAACTACCAAGTATATGATAAATAGAGAATATTACATGCAAAATCCATATCACATGGCATATCAGCCCGAGGGCTTATTTGATATAAATGACACAAATGTTATTATTTTTATCATATACTATCAAGAGCTTGTTCTGCGTATGATCAGTTTTTGAATCGAGGCAGGTTACTTACAGACAAGTTTGGTGTTGCAGGGGTTTCAACAGTCACGTTTAAAGACCGCATTTCGTAAATTATATGGTCGTTTATAACAATTTAATTTACCAATATGACCTACCTTTGAGTCAAATGCAGTCTGATGTGTTTCATAGCCATTATTAGGCCGTAATTCACACACTGATTTGACTATGGATTGTGTCCGTTTACCTGATCAAGACTATGGGCTCACGGCGGGTGTGACCGGTCGACAGGGATGCTTACTCCTCCTGGGCATCTGATCCCACCTCTGGTTTGTCCAGGGTCCGTGTTTGTTTTTGTATTTTATCAAGGACTTACGAGATTGATCACTGTCGTTATATTTGCCTTTACATGCTACATAACAATTAGCTCTTCAACTTTCAGCATTCAGCATTCACTGTGTGTTCATGATTCAAATCATAATTTTTTGTTATTGTCGATAGATCATTCTGTTATTAGCTACTACTCATCTGTGTGTGGGTGGACAACACAGCATAAAGAGAATAAACAGGAATTCACTACAAATCTTCAGAAATTAGATTTTATCAGGCTTTAAATATTTTAGATAAGACTTAATTGCACCACAGATAGAGAAAATGTTTAAAGGAAAACAATACAAATGTAAATATATGTAATTAGAAGTGTCTTCAAACGAATGCTATCTCTATAGCTGAAATGGTCACGGTGTTGATTGAATCATTTTTCTTATCACAAAAGACTATTATAAATTGTATACGAAATTTAACCCCCTCGAGCACAATATATACACATTTCACCTTTCTATATACGGCTCTAAGGCCATGCTAGATTTACTTAGAATCCTATCTGATTTCAGGAGTAATCAGGTTCAAATTTGTTTTCATCTTATTCCTTAAATAGTCTCTGTTGATAGGTGAAATCTTTCATTAGCATTTGTTTCAATTTATTATCATTCATTCTGAAATGAAGATGAGCAATGAAATGATTAGAATGCTAGTCTTACTATTGATGAATTTTTAATTACACTTTAACTGAAAAATCACCACAATCATACAAATTCATCACTGATAATTATCATTACATTCATATGTCGATTCAATATATCCCA
>CAJDSM010043364.1:0-12610 GCA_903981925.1 Ostrea lurida | reverse complement strand
ATTCTGCCATTCACATATCTCGGCAATCGTTCCACCCATCACATACGTGCAGTGTTGTATGGGCCTACATGTACATGCGTTGATTGTGCCTGCTGCAAGTAGTCTGTATTATTTTTCTTCTGTCACTCACTTGTGAGAATAATATATGCAGCCTAATTTCTGACGAAAATGTCCATGTCTGCTTCACAATATACCTAGACTAAATGTGAAATGTTTGTGGCGAGTACATTCAAGTTCAGCGCGCATTTGTTTACATTTGATACGTCATCATTGTATGACGTAGAATGAGAGGCAAAAGTAAGATTTTCATGTTTTGATTGATTTTTTAACAGTTTCTGTTCAACAATAACAAACAAAAACAAACATTAATGTACTATTTTGCGTATACATGATATAAAAACTTGAACTCCTACATTTGCCCATATTTACGACATATAAAAATATGGAGACTCACTCGCGGTAAAAATCACCACCAGAGTACACCTTAATTGAACTGTGATGTGTTTAGATTAATAAACTAGAATGTAATTATGGCCTAATCCTAGAAAAGTTTGAATCCGTGAAAAAAACTCCTTTAAGATTCAATGTCTAAATGTAGAATCCAATGATATATGTGTAGTAGCTCAACTTTTTTTTAATTTCGTGCCCCCCTTTTTTTTCTCCATTTCAGACATCACACGAATATACCTATATACATGTACCTTTAAAAGCTTGACATAAAAACAGATCTACAGATACAAGTTCCTATAGGATGAAACGTAAAGATGACCCCCACAGAAATAAAATATTCCTCGGTGTGCTAGTATATGTTGTACTTATAAATACATGTATAACCTTTTGACATTTGTCTGCAGACAGCTGTAGGCCTAGTCTTTGATTTAAGAAAATACCTTATTTTTTTCATATTTGGAGTTGGTCCCTTTATATTGTAAAAATCAGCCATTGATCGTAAAAGTACGCCTCTTCGTAAAACTCTATCATAAGTACAGTGTAATCTAAGGTCAATAAAATTCAGGAAAGAATTTAAATTTGAGGCCATTCTATATATCAGAAGTTCGTATTGTAATTCACTGCATATTTTGTGACAATCAAAATTTGTAGATTTTAGAGTACATCGTTGACAGAGGAATGGACTGGAGTTAATTTTACTAACTACATATATATCATCATTTGAATGACGCACTTTTGCCAAATGTATATATTATTTTCTTGTCACAGACAGCTTTCTTTTACATGTACCCTTGTTTGTGACATGCTGTTTTTGTCAAAAAGTCACTATAAATCAACCTGCATGGTACCTAAAACATGTACGAAGGTAACCATAAACTGTATGGAATTACCAGATGAAATCTATAGATAAATATAAATAATATATGACACCAATTCTGATGCACCAGATGCGCATTTCGACAAATTATGTCTCTTCAGTGATGCTCAAACCGAAATGTTGGAAATTCGAAACATGAAAGTTAAACTTTATAAAAGTGAACAATGTAGTGCCAAAGACTGGAGCCAAATACTTCGAAGGATCAGAGCTATGCCTGAGGGAGATAATCCTTAATTTTGATATGAATTTCTAATTTCACTATTACAATTAAATACATATCCGTATTTCAAGCTAGTAACATAGTACATAAATAAAATACAATAAAGATCATTGAGTAACCAATCATTTTTTTTAAAAATCGTTTGTGACGGATAAAATGCAAATTGGGGCATTTTAACTGACTTTGGATGAATACATGTATACTTGCTATTACTAATAGCAATTAATTAAAGTTATTGTACTTGGATGTTTTTAATGACACCAATGAAAAAGTTTTACTTTTAAAAAATCTAATAGCCTTTATTACGTTTATTATATACAAATATAAGATGAAACGGAGAATAAAAAAATGAGTCAATGTCTGAAACAAATCTACGACGGAATCTTAAATATGAGCTTATTACGCAACACGCTGTATTCAAACATTAGTGAAATGTAAAAAAAAATGATATTGATTAAAAGACAGGAAACGCTTTGTATAATATACACTGAGATAATTATTTTTCGCTGTATGATATATATGTATGAAAATATACAGATTGTACAATTAATATAATTTATCGCATGTATGATTTAATATATAGATTGATATGTATTGATATATGGCATGTGCGATATATTTGAATTTTTGATAAAAGATAAAAAATGAAGAAGGGCGTGGAGTAGCTATTGGAAACAACCTGTCTCGGGCATGTTGTTCGTTTGTGTATGTTTCTTTGAATTTGATTTGGAATATTTAAAAGTTTTAGTAGCCGATTTGATGTTTTGCATCAAACTTATCTTGTAAACATTGTGCGCATCTGCTGAGCTACAAAAACATTTATTAACTATTATCTACAACTTCATACTGATGGAAAATATATTGATTCGAAAAAAAAAATGACGCTTTGCATTATTTAATTGTAAAACTTGGAAAAGCTTTTTTTAATAAAAAATGTTCAAAGTAAAGCACAACAAAATCACACATTGTTTGGGAATTTGAATGCCCTTTGCAGCTTTTGAAGTATTGTTTATTTTGGAGTGTAATATGAGGATTTCTCATACTTTAATTTAACAAATTTTATTATGTATAATACATAAAAGGATTGGACAGCAGGGCGTAGCCTATATAAGTCCCCCCCCCTCCCTTTATAAAAACAAGGTCAAGGTCATACATAAATAGTTATTAAATAATGATAAAGAATTCTTTTTTTTTTTTTTTTGCTTTTTCTTATTTTGCGAGACAGCTGCTGCATTACGTAACATTCACTAGATCCTCATTTAGGACGATTGATCTTGGGAAGACGGTTTTAATGTAAGGAAGGCACTGCATCACGTCTTAAATGGTTGTAACATTTCCATCTAACATATTTTGCACTATACACATTTTGTAGGTATAGTTACAATCTTTTATAATTAATGCTTTACCTACAATGCAAAACAGTAAAAGAAAAGACGGTCTGGTTTTACTTTATTTGTGCAGTTGATGCGTAAAATGATAAACTTTTATATATATACAGGGATGTTAATGTTTAGATATAACCAATCAGTATTGTTTACCTCACAGACAGACTTCTGTCTACCACACAATTAAGGGTTTTTTCAAGGATGATTGCAAAAGAACTGATCAAGGCTTTGACTTGTACATTTATATATATGACAAGTGACACTGCATAGAAAGACATTCCACATCCACAGTGATCATCGTCCGGAAATGAAAACGCATGTTTCAGTTTTTAACCTTTATTATCATATAACCTGAAAACCTGGCCTCTGGGTTCCAATGTTATATTTTATGAAATTCTTCAGATGTCAGGAACACAAGGAAAACCTTTTCTAAATAATACTGCTTCAAGTAAAACCCTTCTCTCCTCATGCAACGCAAGGTTCTACCTCCTTTGTTAAGCGAAAGTGTATTTCCTCCAACAAGGAGGTTATACAATCGGAGGTGTTTATCTATTTATTTGTCTGTTAGCAATTTCATGCAAAAACCAGTGAGCAGATCGCTTTGACTATTGACACACATATTTAACTTGGTCTATGGAAGTTCAATATCCAGATCCTAGATCTAAAAGACTTCCATGTAAAGGCAAAGATAACGAACAGAGATCTATTTTATAAGCCCCAAAGAGAATACAAAATCAAGAGTTGGGCAAACACGGACCCCTGGACACATCAGAGGTGGGGTCAGGTGCCTATGATACAAGATTTGCCGAAAGTCGGACCCCAGTCTTCGAAAAAGCAGGTAAATAGGGTTGAAATCTGGGATGAAGCCAACGTATGGTCGCATAAGTGAAGCCCCCTGAAGCTCATGGGTTTAAGGAGTTTGTAGGAGTTTGTTTATTTAGCTACACTTCTATACATAATAATAATTGTCATGACGAAAGGAGGAAGGGGGCCCGGGCCCTTAGACCCTCTTTAAATCCGCCTAATTATGATCTTTACACACTGATTGCAACTATGAATTCCATTGCTTTTCTGATTAAGATGTAAGCTTCATGGAGGATACGACTGCTTGACAGGGAATGCTTACTCCTCTTTGCCACCCAATCCAACCTCTGGCAAATACAAGGGCCTGTGTTTGACTAATTCTTCATTATGTGTCCTTATGGGGATTATGAAATTGATTATTGCCTTCACTCTGTAGATTGATTCTTAAACCAAGTGAATTGCTTTAACATAATATTCCGAATAGCAAACTTATCCCCAAAGTAAGACATCTTATCAACATTGTTTCATAGCCATTGTTAATTTCTTTTCATACATTGATTTTGACTACGGATTATTCCAATTACCTGATTAAGATGATGGGCTTACGGTCGACAGGGATGCTTACTCCTCCTGGGCACCTGATCATACCTCTGGTGTGTCCAGGGGTTCGTATTTCGCGCCAACCTTCTTTGTACTTCACTTGGGACTTACAAGATTAAACTACTAATATTTATCTCTGCCCTATAATTCGATTGGGTGGTCTGCACTGTAACATTACACCATTAAATTCAATCTAGCAAATTATATTGAATATTGAATCGAACGAAAAAAAATCTTCAACTTATTTATTGATATGTGCATAATAAAATGCAATCAGTTTAGTCGTGGTCTCTTGAATTTTTCTGTAAAAGTAAAAGAGAATTTATGATGAGAATAAACAAGTCTTTAATAATCAGAGTAATTTTAGCGAGAGTTTGACCCCTCCCAACAAACACAAACACATTTCTCTCTGTTCACACATCAAATCAATGTTCGAAACTTGCAATATAAAATAAAATAAAAGTACATACTCCCAAATTAATGCTTAAAACATTTGAAAAATGTCCAAAGGTAATTCATGCCATGAACGTACGTTGTATTGTTCATTATCTTCCCTTTGAACGTTGTCTAGAAAGATGGAATTTATTCGTCAATATTTACGTTATTTATGTTTCATACTGATATTTTTAATAAGTAAAGAGACGTAAATTTTCAATTATGCTACCAATATTCGTAGCTGATCTTTTACTACTCAACAAACACGTATCTATCAAAATGTTGATATGTGAAATTAATTTAACGTTACCTGTCTGCAATGACAAAGACTGTTTCGATCACAAGCTCCACCTTCGGAACAATTATCCATACAAAGAGCGTTGCAGAGCAGGCCTTGACGACCGATCCCATATGGTTCTGAAGTTATAATAGATATCTTCACAAATCGGAATTTTTTACGCGATATAAATTAATGAGATAACGAGCATTACGCATAAATTCTGTTAAAATCATACTCACGAAAACGCGTGAACAGAATCGTTGCCTTATTTAACAATGGAAGTGAATTTGTAGAAAATTGACAGATATCCATTAAGTGGCTATAAGTGGGATGGCACAAGAATGGTAAAGTAAGACACTTATTTTTACCTGAGATTGGCAATGTCAGAACAACGAGCAAAAAGAGAAGATTCAACATTTTGCTGCAGTCAAGCATTCAATGATATTTTGATAAAATTTAAATGCATTTTATACTCTTTCGACTGCCTTACCAATCGATTGTTGAATAATCTGTGCACTGCAAGATCGATGTATTCAGTTGTTAAAACATTAAATCAGTGACCGATCATGGTATCAGTTGCTTAAAAACTCAACGTCTCGTATCTTGGGTGGCTTACATGTAGATTTTTCAAAAGTACACGCAGAGCAGATCTTCAGCAACCCTCCTGGAAGCAACGTCTGTCTTATATCTTAATGATATTGCATTATTCGGAATGAGAATTACCTCGGTAAACATTTTTGAGGGTCATTCTGTCTCAAAACACAAGCTAAAGCATTGATGAAAATGTGAAATATTCACAGATAGATTGTCGGTCCTACATCTAGTTGTTGAGTTAAAACCATATATTGTGGAATCATTTTAATTCGCGTGGGTCAATGTTCACGAGTAACCAATAGGAGTCAGCCCACGAAGGGTGGACATCTGCCCCAAAAAAATGGTAAAAATTAAAGTGAAATTCCAAAAAAAATTATTCTGCAAAATTAATAGCCCATATATGATAAATTATCAGGGTGATAAATTTTTTGGAGTTTTGCATTGGGGTATCTAAGATGTAATGCCCCAAGCATCATGAAATTTCATAAAATCCAAAAATTTGCTTAAAATCACCACATTTTTTGTGATAAAAATGAAAACTCTTCATAGAGCACAGGCTTGGACCAAGAAGATGTTATAAAATTTCGAACCTTCCTGGCATCATATTTAAACTGACAAAAATTAAAATTGGTCCAAAGCTGTGCTCTAAAACGCATATATGGGGTATTATTTTTGCAGAATAAAATTTGTTGAAATTTCACTTTAATCTTTACCATTTTGCATCTAAAGATTTTAGATTTCTAGGCGTTTTGTACAAAAATAATTTTCGGCTTTCCAATCGTGTAGGTTTCAAATTTCGCCGAAGAGCAATTATTTTTCGAAATGTGCCTCACACGATGCACCAAAATTTGTGAATATAAAATGGCGAAGTAAACAATGTGTTAATCGTAATCATAGCCCCCCCCCCCAAAAAAAAAACCAACATATATACAAAGTCGAGTGTAGGGCAACACTGACATCCAGCAAAAGCGAACGCAGGATCAGCCATGGAGGAGTAAGCATACTCTGCTGACCAGTCACACCCGCAGTGATCTCGTAGTCGAAACATAGTAAACGGGGTTACCCGTCATCAAATATAGTAAAATGACAGTTTAAAAGGGGTCTGAAACAAATCAGTCAACATATGACTTACTGATAATTTGTAATTGCAAAGAAGGTCATTGATATGATTTAAAGAAAAGAATAATGTTGATGATCAATGAATTGGAGTTAATTGATTACAATTGTTGCATGTAATAAACGGAAATAAAATATATCTTTAAAATATTTCTATGATTATGAATTAGATGTACATGTACTTTACTGAAATTTTACCCCACTTTGAAAAATGACAACATGTTAGTCTGCAGTTTGGTTTGGTTATCGGATTTCATGTTGAGATAAGACAAAGGATATGTGTATAAATTGTGTATTCTATGCAAATTCCAAGGGTCTTTCGACATACATGTAATACAACTACATGTAGTCGGGGTCAGCTACCCTGGGTCTTTGAAATCTGCAGAAGGGTGTCTTGACTCATACATATTTTCTAAAAGTAAAAACTAACACAGGATGAAATCCGCACCTTTCAGTGACCTTTCATGGACTGAAAGGTCACTGAAAGTGACTGAATGGTCACTGAATGATCACTGAAAGGTACCTTTCAGTCACCTTTCAGTCACCATTCCGTTACCATTCAGTTCACTGAATGGCATTTACATTTCAGTGGCCATTCAGTCACCTTTCAGTGACCATTCAGTCAAGTTCAGTGACCATTCAGTTACCTTTTAGTGACCATTCAGTCCCATTTCAGTGACCATTTATAGAAATTACAGTGACCTTTTAGTGACCATTCAGTCCCCTTTCAGTCACATTTCAGTGACCTTTCAGTGGCCATTCAGTGACCATTCAGTCACATTTCAGGACCTTTCAGTGATTTTTCAGTCACATTTCAGTGACCTTTCAGTCACATTTCAGTGATCTTTCAGTCACATTTCAGTGACCATTCAGTCACATTTCAGTGACCTTTCAGTCACATTTCAGTGATCTTTCAGTCACATTTCAGTGGACCTTTCAGTCACATTTCAATGATCTTTCAGTCACATTTCAGTGATCTTTCAGTCACATTTCAGTGACCATTCAGTCACCTTTCAGTGACCTTTCAGTCACATTTCAGTGATCTTTCAGTCACATTTCTGTGACCATTCAGTCACATTTTAGTGACCTTTCAGTCAAGTTTCAGTAGCCATTCAGTAACATTCTGTCACATTTCAATACCCAACAAGCCATACACTTTTAAAAATTGGTTTGATTTTTGTGACCAATTTTCGGATATTTCAGAGTCTATTTTTGCATTCGCGAATTGTACTAGTAGTAATTCATTGACATATCATTTACTAGTATCTACCAAGTTGTTTGTCCTCCTCTGTCTCCGGTATATGTAATTGTTTATCTATATCCATGTAACTTTTATGTTCAGTCTATTTATTTCAGCATTCATTCCTCGCTGTTCAATGAGATTTGCAGTCAACGATTCGCTGATACCAGTGCTTGTAAAAATGAATTTCATACCGCTGCATAACAAATCAAAACAAATCATTTCACAATGCTATATTTTTATATTTTATTTAAAAAAAAATAAATTACATGATTACAAGTCCATTTTCATCACATTTTGTATCCACTCTTTTTTGACAGACCGGAATCACTGCATCAATTCTCTTTGGAGATATCCGCTATTTGCAGGGTCATTTGAAGTATATAAATCTTGAAGCTCTATTGAAAAAAGAACACATGGTTATATCAACAGCAATAGGTGATTATTCTTTACAAAATATGAAAATGAAATGTGAAAATGCATAAAAAATAAGCGTATTTGACCAAGATCCTTCTAAAGATAGTGAATAAAACTAATTACTCCGTAAAATGCATGTTCACTTTATATACCCATCAGGACCATGTTCTAAAGCCCGAACCCCTAGAGAGATCGACAATTTCGGAGGATTATTAAATAATGTTTTATACATGACCGTGTTTACAATATTTTAATCCACAACAAGAAATAATAATTAATGCCATTGAAGCATACGACATACATGTAACGTGATCTATAGATGTCTAAATCAGGGCGTATATCAGATGATTAAAAAGTGCTAGGTCAAGAAAATTGTCCCAAGAGAAACGTCCTTAACACTTATATTTTACAACATTAAATTCCTAAAATTATTTAAAATAAACAAGAATAACAACAGTCCTGATTTTATTAACCCCACCCCACCCACTGCTATAAACACGCTAATTGTTTCAACTGTAAAATCTTGTATATCATGTATGTACATGTAGATGTACGTCAATTGGCAGTATTTAATAGCTAAGTGACGATTAAGAAAATATATCCACATGGATATTTTACGAAACCCCTATCCAACATTTTCATCTAGATATATACACGTATGTACATTTAAGTTTGCGTAAATCCTGTATATTAATTGATAAAATGCACCAGTGAGAAATGTATGTAGAATTATCTGGAATAGTTGTTATTCGTATTTCTTTTCTATTTCTTCGATTTTGATCATCGAGAATCTCAAAGAACCGACGATACATGTGTATTATACACACCCGCGATCATTTCCGGCCGCACCGCTGACCGAATAAACAAATAAACATCAAAAGGAAGCCGAACAATGGGTAGCCGTCCATCGGAATAAAACAAATTAACATCAAAAGAAATCCAAGCCTGATAGAATAAAGAAAGAAACGTCAAATAAAACACAAGGCAAGCAGGATATATGGTGAAATCATTTACCCCCCCCCTTCTTCTGCCTATTGGAAATCCAATTTCACTGTTTATGACATTTATATATTTTGGGGGGGGTACCATGCTTCTCGTGTAACAGTAAACTAAAAAATGGGTATTTTCTGCAATCGATCAAGATCTAAATGTATTTCGGATTAAAAATCATGTTTTGATTTTATGCCTGAAAATAAATCAAAAATTTTCATTTTTTTTTTTAATTAAGACTAACTAAGCAGTATTAGAGGGCCCATCGACCCCCCCCCCCCTTTCTCCCTGTTGTGTAAAACTAAATAGATTAAATGTCATTCGCTTTAGAATGATAATCGGTGTGTTGTTCACAGGGGAGGGGTATTGAGGAGGGGTTGCACCCACACCCCCAGTATTTTGTTCTCTCTCTTCTCCTCTCTCTCTCTCTCTCTCTCTCTCTCTCTCTCTCTCTCTCTCTCTCTCTCCTCTCTCTCTCTCTCTCTCTCTCTCTCTCCTCTCTCTCTCTCTCTCTCTTTCAGCATAACTAACTAACTACATGCACCTAACTACATTGTAAATGAAAGCTTATTCAAAAGGACGAATGGGGAGAACCCAATACCCCCCTCTCTCTCTCTCTCTCTCTCTCTCTCTCTCTCTCTCTCTCTCTCTCTCTCCTAAATCTCTAAATCTCTAAATCTCTCTCTCTCTCTCTAATCTCTAAATCTCTGTATGTGTGACTGTCTCTCTCTGTCTAACTTACAAACTAACTAATATTGAAAGCTTGTTCACAGGGACGAATGGGGAGAGGTTGCACCCCAGTACTTTGTTAGCTTTTAATTGTCATATCAAAAGTTTCAATTAAACAATAATGAACATTTTACAAGTCATTGAAATTTTGATTTAAGTCTGAGATTGTTTCAATGATTCCTAGCTGGGCCAGGGAGCAAAGCGCACGAAATCTGACGAATTCTTACAAACGAGAGGTGTGTTGGGTTTTTTTTAATTGATGTACAAACATTTAATCAAACTGGGGTGGATGGAGGGGACGCTCGACCTAGATCGGCCTTTGAGAAAAAGTAAAACAAAATAGTAACGGACCCCCACCCCCTACTTAACCCCCCTCCCTTGTGAACAACACTTGTATACGTGACATTTTTTTTAATTATAGTATTTCAGGGGGTTCTCTGAGGTAAAAAGACTTGATGCCCACATTAAAAGTCCTAAAATCCGGGGGGAATTTAGGAGTTTCGCTCCTTGGGCCTCCCGCTTTTGATTCAACCCAAACTTCCAGTCTATGAGGCCCTCCTCTTTTCACCCCCCCCCCCCCCTTTTTTTGGACAAATCCCGAATCCGCCACTGCTTAACGTCTAATGATGGAGAAATAAAATGTCATATTACTAATAAAGGTAATTTTCAGTTTTACTAATTAATCAACGAATAAAGTTGGAAAATTGCGAGAGTCGTAATAAGTCGAATTTTATTCCTCCAGCAATATCAATCAGCTGAATTTATTTCAAGTATTAGAATAAACGTATTGCCATATATGAGTGTTTGTATGGTTGGAATGGTAGAGAAAGTAATTTTCATATTCTGCAGAACTACCTGGAATGATTAAATATAATTTCTTTTAAAATCATATCCTATCAGAAATGCAGTAAATAATACTTACACCTTTTTGTCCATCGGCCTTATCTCTACAAATGACTAGAGGCGTCTGTTGTCCGCACGGCCCCTGTCGGAAGGCTTTGATGTTGAACCTTTGATGTTTACCGCGTCTTTTTTTTTTCGACTGAATGGTAACTGAAAGGTGACTGAATGGTCACTGAATGTACGTGCCATTCAGTCGACTGAAATGTCACTGAATGGTCACGAATGGCACCTTTCAGTTTTTAACTGAAAGGTCTGGATTCTTCCTGTAAATCGTCTATCTTTCTTTGTACTATATTAGATTGATGATAACGCATTACCCTTTGTTAGACTGTCATTCTCCTATTACATTTGACTACGGGTAATCCAGTTTACTTTATTTCGACTACTGGCTCACGGCGGGTGTGACCGGTCAGCAGAAGATGCTTACTTTTTCATGGTACCTGATCCTACCTTCGCTTTTGTCGGAGGTCCGTGCTCTACACTCGATTTTGTATATGTGGGTTTTTTTTTTATTATGATTACGTTTAGCACGATGTTACCTTCGCCTGTTTGTATTACATGCAGTAAAACATTGAACTATACCTATAGTACATAGTATAATAGGTGGAAATGTGATTCACTACCTTTCTTATATTAAAATCATATGATATTTGTCCTCAATGCGAATCCAATCGACGTTACGTAATGCCACGAGAGCAGCTGTCTCGGAATAAGAAAAAACATATTATAACTATCTTATAGGAATTACTCATAATAAGCAATTCTCCAAAAAGCTTCAAAAGACATTCAAATTACCAAAGAGTATGTGATTTTGTTGAACTTTAGTTTGAACAGTAATCAAACGATGCGATTTTGTTTTCAAATCAAAATATGTGCCATGAGTATAAAGTTTTAGATAGGGACTGGGTTTCACAAAACTATCTTAAGATTTGTCGGTAAGACAGACTTAATGATATCTTAAGAACCTAACTTATGACAATCATAAGATTTGCCACTGGCTGTTTCACAAAACTATCTTTAAGTTTATAAAAATCTTAAGATAAATCTTACACGATAAGTTTTTATGCTTAACATTTATTCTGGATATTGTAGCAAATAACTAAATTGAAGAAACTCAGTTTTGGGAGTTAAAAAAGGATCAAAACGGATATGACAATGTTAATACTAGTAGTCCAAGGATACGGATATCCTAAAATTTTTTTTTCTTCTTCTGTTTCAACAAAATATGTATGTAGCTAGGCTGTTGTCATAAAAGTTGTATAAAACTAATTAATGTGCAAGCTTCCATAAAACACTGTTAAACCGGGTTTTTAACTGTACTCGCTGTAAATGTTTCAGATTACATGTTACAATGTAACCTAGCGAACAGTTTGAGAGTTCCTACAAGGTTTGGAATAGCATGGAACTTTTCAAAATGAAACGTGTATATATTTCCTCTGGTCCAGAGATAAAAAGCTTTATTGACCCTGACGAAGTTGCCCCCCCCCCCAAATACTGTTTCCGAAGCAACATTTAGTGGTTTCCGACATATGCACTTAATTTACGTTTTAAACATATCTAATATAATTCT
>CAJDSM010043359.1:0-30931 GCA_903981925.1 Ostrea lurida | reverse complement strand
TCTCCGCAGTGATATTGCTTAAAGTGTTTTTTAACCTGAAACGATCTTTCACTTTTTTATCCCTTAGAAGGTGGAAATCCCTCTAAATAATCGCGAACAATTAGGATTCTAAGTTATTTATATTTCAATAATTCCCCTTTTATGTTGTAGAAGTCAGAAACATACTCCCAGGATTGACAAAACTACAAAACTCGGGTTCCAACCTCTTATAAAAGTATTAAACACAGGTAAAAGATAGGGATGTATATTTTGTCCGTGGTTTACGCCACGAAAGGTCAAAATCGGCCTGGTATTTTCATGAAAATTAACTCAAAGTTAATAAACAAATATTATCAATACATATTGTAGTAAATGATCCATATCAAAATGTCAAATATGTGACGTCATAACTGAGTGTGTGCACGTCACAACACATGGCGTTTGCCGTTTTGTCTTTAAAATGTCAAATTTTGGAACTTTGACTTAAATTCATCAACCAACAAAACGAAACTTCTGACATTGATAAAGAAATGAAAACTGCACAAATAGAAGTTGGATTTATTTTGTTCGATAAATGTGGCCATAGAGAAATTTTCTTATTTAGGTCTTTGACCAGCATAATTTATACACTGAATGATAATAGATTTTCATTTCCAAAAGATTAGATTTTTACAAACTAATATAATTCATATGCCATTATAATTGAATTCTCTTTACATTGATGATCGAGGAATGAAATTTGAATTCGAGGTAGTTGACAATAATCAATAGTTCAACGTCAATATTTGGACAATGTGCATAAATGTAACAACCATAAAATATTGATACCAATTAATTTGTACTTTTTAATTTTGTCTAAAGAAATAATATTAAATTCAATGTCCGCACAAATTTGTTGCCATGGACACACATTGAAAATCAAAAAAAAAAAGGGGGGGGTAATTCAACAAGACATTCGTAATTTTGCTGAAGATTCGTCTGTATATGTTAAATATGTAGTCGGTCTTGGAGAAATTTGTAAATATTTTCTTCCATTCTGACAATAAAAAATTCCTTGGCAGTTTAGTAAAGATTGTGAATTTAGGTAATGTACAATTTTACTGGACGTAACATATAGGCCTAGTGTGTTGAGGGGGAGGGGTATTCCTATGAGGCACGGAGGCATGCGGTTCCACATTTGTTGCGGTAAAAAATTAATTTAATTTAGAGCCAAGTTAAAATGCTACGAAAGCCTATAGTATCATGTAAAAAAATAATAAATAAAAATAAATTCACCTCTACTATCTCGTAATCACGAGATACTAGATACTATATGTATATCAAGCCCAGTTCTACAACTTGTAATATGTTCGATTTGCTAACTGGGAAAGTGTGCGATGATAAAACAAATTATGATACGTACGTTATTTTGCCATTTCCGTATTAAGACACCGAGCACGTGTGTGCGTGCGTGTGTGTATGAGAGAGAGAGAGAGAGAGAGAGAGAGAAGAAGGAGAGAGAGAGAGAGAGAGAAGAGAGAGAGAGAGAGAGAGAGAGAGAGAGAGAGGAGAGACAGACAGACAGACAGACAGAAGCCGTGTTGCCAAGTATTCGCATGAAAGAAATCAGAAGGTTGGTTGATTGATTATTTACTGTTTTACGTCCCACTCGAGAATTTTCACTCATATGGAGACGTCACCATTGCCGGTGAAGGGCTGCAAAATTTAGGCCTATGCTCGGCACTTAGGGCCTTTGAGCAGGGAGGGATCTTTTTTCGTGCCACACCTGCTGTGACACGGGGCTAGGTTTTTCCGGTCTCATCCGAATGACCGCCCATTTAGTCGCCTCTTACGACACGCAAGGGGATGCTGGGGACCTATTCTAACCCGGACCCCCACGCGTCGAAAATCAGAAGGAAACCACAGCTAAATGTTTGTTTTTAGAAATACCTATACTATATATAGTCATATTATCGACCCTCCCATTCTCATCTATCGCGGCCGGCGACAATATAGTCCGATGTCAGTGCCGTAACTACATATAGTACCATATAGGCAAATACCTCATGCAGAATTTGTCCAAAAAATAATTAATTAAAAAAATAAGGTTTATCAAAAATAAAAATATAAAATATTGTGCGCTTATCATATACATGTACTTGTATTTACTTTGATGTGTAGTTCGTTTGAAGTGAACTTATGTCGTTGCATTGAATGTCATAACCGATTTCAAAGACATATGCATTGTCTTTGAAGTTGGCTAGATTTTTCATTGAAAATACAAGCAACCATGTAATTTAGCATCATTTTCTCACGGTTTCATTAAATCCACTGATGCCACTAGGAGTCCCTGCCATGTGGCTTTCAATCAATTCCACTGTTTTCTTGGTACTTATCAGTGGCGGATCCAGGATTTGTCGAAGGGGGGGGGGGGTCTGTTGAAAAAGGGGGCCAATAATATAAGCTGAAGGTCTGGGATTAAGCCAAAGCGGGGGCCCAGGGGGCGAAGCCCCCGGAAGCTCTCGGGTTTTAGAGTTACTTTAAGAGGTTAATTTAGCTATATATCTATACATAATAAAGACCCCCCCACCACCACCACCTGAAAACATTGCAATGTGCAAGTAATGCTTGGACAGTGAAAATATCAGAAATTTTATTTTGAAGGAAATATAAACACTTCTAATTTAGATAGTGTTATTGTTTGACTTACCTAGATAACTTTAAACGTGAACATGCATATGTTGCAAACATTGTTACGTCAAAACAATAAATTGGCCAAAACAATGACTACTTTGAACGTCAATAACTAAATAAATTGAACAGATCTCGAAAAAAGGAAAGCAGATTTGAAAATAACATTTTCTTGGCTACTGTCTCTGTAAATAATATCAAGTTCTAACAATAGGCCATTTTTGGCTATTCGTGGCTCTTGCTCTTTATAAAATGCCCAAGTAATTTTTTTAACAAAAAAAAAATTACTGAAAAAAATTACGATGGAATCAAAGTCTTGCAGCACTTGTTTCCTTTGTAAACAAGTCTGTATTGCGTGATACGTTAACGACACCGAGGACAGAATGATACAAGTAAATATTATAGGTTACAGTATCAGTATCGATATTTCATATAGATGCAACGACAACGTTCGCAATACAAGTCCACAAGGAAATAACGTGAATTTGATGAAACCATTTCCTAATACATAAAGACGTAAGCGCAATCATAGATATAATAGACCATATATACACGATTTTACACTTAGTTCACTTTTACCTTATGTCAACTGACATTTAGGTCTACACCATATTCGCAAAAAAAAAAAATACTCAGTTCCATTGAGAGTTTTGAATACATGATTTGAAGAAGCCAAAGCTAGTCCATAGTTGTATTTTTCAACACCAGACTATAGACTAAATTCTACGATTATGGATGTTGCCAATCACAGGCTCTTCAAACTACAACAAGGAACAGTGATCATTCTTATTAGCCCCAAACAGAATACAAAAGAATAATTGATCAAACATGGACCCCTGCATACACCAGAGGTGAGATCAAGTGCCTAGGAGGTGTAAGCATCCACTGTTGAGCGGTAACACCCGCTATGAGCCCACTAGCTTGGTCAGGTAAACGGAACAATCCGTTGTCAAAGTCAGTTGATAAAGAACGGTTTAACAATTGCTATGAAAAACGTCTGACAGCATTTGACTCAATGGTAGGTTATACTGGGAAATTAGATTGTCATAACGACCACAGAATTTGCAAAATGCCGATATTGAAATTCATGCAACGACTTATTCGTAAGTAGCCTGTCTCTATCCCAAAACTGATCTCTTGCGTATAAAATCAGTTGAGAGACATAAACACCATATGCAGGTGATGCTGGAATATTGCTATATAAATATGGAAAGTTGACGATGGAGAAACTGAAATCGTTCCGTTTTTCATACGTAGAGTTGTCTGTGTTCAATAAAATATCCCAAGTATGAAACAGATATGGCTGATTCTTTGATATCTTGTATTTCTAGTTCACTGGGATATATCGAATCGACATATAAATGAAAATTATTTTCATTAATATATAAAACGTTGATATATCAAAATGTCGAATTATAGGCCACAGCTAAAGAGCTTTCGAATAAATTCTGCCGAGAGGCGATAAATGAATTAGGTTACATGAGGAACATGTTTTGGTTCCAGCTGGAAAAAAACTTGCACATGTAACAACATTATCTTTGTTTGTAAGGTTCCTTATTACAACTGATTTTTAAACGATTTTGGCGTTAATTCCACATTTAATTGTACTTGTACTCCAACTGCTCTTTCAAAAGACGAAATTGGTTAAAATAATGCTTCAGATTCACAAAACCCTTAAAAAGGTATATTGCTGGATGAAACCAACAACTCAAATTTACGACAAACAGGACGATTTCAGCGTCTCCCATTATCAACTTCCCATATTTATGTAGCAATATGTCATCATCACCTGCATATGGTGTGTATGTCTCTCAACTTATTCGATACACCAGAGCTTGTTCTGCGTATTATCAGTTTTTTAACCAAGGCAGGCTACTTTCAAACAAGTTGTTGTTGCAGAGGTTTCAACAGTCACGTTTAACGGCAGGAATTCGAAAATTCTATGGTCGTTACAACGATTTAGTTTGCCAGTATGACCTGTCATTGGGTCAAATGCTGTGTGATGTGTTTGATACATATTGTTAAGCCGTTTTTCATACACTGATTTGACTACGAATTACTCCATTTACCAGATATAGACAATGGGCTCACGAAGGATGTGACCGGTCGACAGGGGATGCTTCCCATAGGCACCTGATCCCACTTCTGGTGTATCCAGGGGCCATGTTTGCCCAACCCTTGTTTTGTATTTCATTTAGGACTTACAAGACTATCACTGTTCGTTATCTTTGCGTTTATATCCAGTTAATGTTCTACCAAGCCCCCATCTTTGTCCCTCAAGAAAATATTGACTGCTGTGAATGAAAAACTTCAGACGTATTGTGAAACATATGCCAGAAATGGTGTAAATCAAATGTTGATTCTAAAAACTTCTAGTAAAGAAATCGCAGAACTTTTCTAAAATCAACGTCAAATAGTATGGCCTTTCAATACACATTATAGACAGCTCCTCCTTCAACAAAAATGGAAAAAAAGGAAATTTTTATATTCAAAAAATTACTTTCCTAAACACTACGCTGATTCTACGCACAAATACTCTGAAGTTAATATTAAAACGATGCTGGGGTTCCTCATTGAAAGTATTTTATAAGTCTGTGGTGATCAGGCCTTGTAACAGTCTACCGGAATTCCCATAGACACAAATTGTGCTCCTTTGTTAGCTGGTCTGTTTTTATATTCCTTCGAGGCATAATTCATTCAAAACCTTCTGCAGGATATTTAGATACTATAGTTCTAAGCAGAAATATTCGTCATGGATAAAATTTCGTTGGCAGCCAAAATCAACGAAATTATGTCCATGACGAAATTTTTACCCCCATATTTGTAAATACAGAGTGTTTTTCATATTTTTTTCCATTATTTATTATTATTATCTTAGTCATGTATGTCTCTATTCATCTCATATGTAAACATCGCAAAAACCTGATATTTTAAAAATAAGTTTTACACAGACAGTTATAAACACGAAAAATAATAAGCAGAGGAGCTGACTATGAATCAGTTGTTTAGGTTTTTTTTCAATGTATCTGTTCACGATAATTGACCCCCACTTAACGCCCCATTGTCTCCGCTATAATCCGGCCAGACGAAACCCGTTATGTACGTATATGTTGGCGTAAACGTTTCTCCGAAGTTACCAAGAGATTGTGGTGCGAAGTCGAAGCGAGGGGATCCAGAAATCGAGTGGCGAGAGATAAGTTTAACAACATACTTGAGTACCATGATTTTACCACGAGAAATCAGCTTTCTTTGTTGGTGCCAATCTAATTTTTTAGTTACCCCTTCTGCATGATTTATCCTTTAATAATGATCATCGAGATTTATCTTGATTGGTACAATTTGTATGGCCTGAGTCTTGTTAATTGGGACCTCCAGGAGGGAATTTACCTTATTCCAGAGCCAAGGTTGAGCGGTGATTAAAGGAGTGAGATTTCAAGAATTATTGAGGATTTTTTTTCATCACACATTCTTCTTCAACATAGTTTCAAGGAGTGGCTGGTCATGTCTTTTCAAATGTTTTTGTGTTAAGGACTTACCTAATATTGTTCTTTGGACAATTTCCGGACAAGATGGAAAGGATTTCCCGCTCTTTCTGGATACTTAATTCTGAAAAGGAGATCATGAAAATGAATAAAAAGATATATTTGGAGGGGGGGGCGCGATTTTTCGGACACAAAGATCAGATTCATGCTGGTGAGGAATGATTATCAAAGACTTCCGATGTATATGTGAAGTTATGTTTTTAAATGACAAGCCTGATGGTGGATATGTCGGTCTTGTGATAGGCAAGTACACATTAAAAATTTTCAATTGCTTGCGATCAGATGTCGAATATTGGTTACGTAGGAATGAAAAGGAGATAGAGTACATTTTTGTAGATATCTTAGATAACTTAATATTCAAATATGTCACAGCCATATCTACTATTTTCTGTTTATAAAGTTTTTTGCTTTTTTTGGGGTGTTGGGATGGGTGGGGTCAGTGTAATTTTTCAATTTCGAGCTGAACGCAATGTGTTCAGAGAAGCATGCGACGACAGTCCAATTGATTGGCTACCAATTATTTGAATAACCATCAATTGATACTAATAATTGCAAATGTGACAAAAGGTATGTGGTTACCCAACCATGAGGAGCTTTGGACTAGGGGTGTACCAAGTGGATTTGTTTATGGGCAAAACCCTATAACTCCCTTTGTTTCGAGGTGTGAAACATGTACTAAACACTCTTTGTCTTTAATACCTCGAGGACGTGGAACAACCAGTTAGCGTTGATGGATTTCATCTCACTGACACGAATTTCTCCACGGACACACCTTTAGAGAGCTGTAAGGAAATTTGTTCGAAATATCAGCTGACGAAATAGACTTTAATAGTTTCTTGTACACAGTCTGAGTCCGGTCGCAAGGTTGAAATTCTTCGATGAGTAGTAGACGGTGGAATGAAAAATTCAACAGTGCCGATTTTATTTTATAAATTCCTTGTCTTGATACGCTTTAAAAACATCAAATATTACAAATTTAGGGCATTTCTGTCTTTACTCACTTAATCAACATACGGAAGCAGAACTTTTTATTTTTTTTTATTTTTTACATTTAATTACAGGTTTCGGTGGTCAATCTTGACATAGAGAATTTGAATTCAGGTACAGTATAACAAATTCAATCATTATTATTACTCAATTTACAACTTAGCTCGAGTAAACTGAATTTTGATGAGGATAAACACATATATATCGACGACGTTTTTATCATTTTCATTCATATGTCGATTCGATCAGCCATTCAAAAATTATTTTGTTAAACTACACTCTGATTATACACACAAGTACTCTGAAGTTGATATTAAAGCAATGCTGGAGTTCCTCATTGACAATATCTTTGTAGGTTTTGGCAATCAGGCCCTCCGACAGTCTTTTGGAATTCCGATGGGCACAAATTGTGCTCCTTTATTAGTTGACCTATTTTTTTTATATTCTTATGAGGCAAAAATCATTCAAAAGCTTAAGAAGAAATCTCTAGCGGTGGCCTTTAATACGACATTTCGATATAATGACGACGTTTTATTTATTAATAACAATGATTTTCGTTCATAAGTCGATTCAATACATCCCAACAAACTAGCAATAAAGGATACCAGTGAGTTTTCCATGTATGCTTCGTACTTGGCTATTTTATTGAACATATACTTTAACGGCGAACTAACAGCTTAACTTTATGACAAACGGGACTATATAGTAGGTGGTATTTCGTAAATTCTATATAACGAATTAGTTTACCAGTATGACCTACCATTGAGTCAAATGCTGCCTGATGTGTTTCATAGCAATTGGTAAGCTGTTTTTATACACTGATTTGACTACGGATTGCTCAGTTTACCTGATCAAGTCTACGGGCTTACGGCGGTTGTGACCGGTCAACAGGGGATGCTTACTCCTCCTAGGCACCTAATCTCACCTCTGGTGTGTCCAGGGGTTCGTGTTTGCCCAACTCTTGTTTTTGTATTCTAATTGGGAATTACGAGATTGATCACTGTACTTTATCTTTGCCTTTACATCCCAGTGAACGAGAGGTAAAACACACCACAAAGTCTTGCACATCTGCTTCATACTTAGATATTTTATTGACCATAGACATCAACGGCAAACTAACAACTCAACTTTATGACAAACTGGATGAATTCAGCTTATCCATCGTCAACTTCCTTTATCTATGTAACAATATTCCATTATCACCTGCCTGTTTATGTCTCTCAACTAATTCGATGAACAAGACCTTGTTCTGCGTATGGTAAACTTTTATATCAACAAAGGCTACTGCCAAACAAGCTGATGTTATAAGGGGTTTCAAATATAAATTGGCGAAGTAAACAATGTGTTAAACGTAATGATAGTCCCAAAAACATATACACAAAACCGAGTATAGGGCAACACGGACGTCCGACAAAAGCGAAGGCAGGATCAGGTGCCATGGAGGAGTAAGCATCACCCGCCATGAGCCCTTATTCGAAACAACGTACCCGGGATTACCCGTTGTCAAATCTAGTACGAAAATCACAGTTTAACAAAGGTTATGAAACAAATCAGTCAACATATGACTTAGTGATAATTTGTAATCACAAACAAGGTCATTATAGCGACCGTAGACTTTGCGAAATGATGATTTTAAACGAGAATCTGTCTCGTTTCAAGTCAGCATTTCGAAAATTCTATAATCGTTATAATGATATATACTGATGGAAATGAATAAGGGAACGCATAGTTATTGTTACCTAATGTCTGGCATGTTGCGTTTTTTCGAGGCTGTATGTAGCCATTGTAAACTGTATATGTTGAAGCTTACTCTAACAGAAAAAGTCACTTTGTATGTGAAAATTTTCCACTAACTTCATGCCTAATGGCAACGCCACATTTTACACTCGAAACAGTCGACGATTGTGAGCTACCCTATACCTTGAGAATCATGCCAACAGCATACCTATCTGAAAGAGAAATGACAGGCTGTCGATGTACTTAACGGTGGTCAATCAATATGCCAGCACGCTTAGACAATTTAAAACAAGTCAAAAAGTTGAATTTCACGTCTAGAACTGGTACCGCCAGACAGGAAGCGTAAAGATTAGACCAGGTCGTGGTCCCAAACCCAAAACAACGGCGCGTAGCGACTGTCAGCTGGTGCTGCTTTCCTTACGTAACAGATTCAAACCAGCATAATTGATTGATTGATTATTTAATGTTTTACGCCGTGTTGGCAATATTTCAGCCATTTCACGGCGGTTAACGGACTACAATGCCTGGTTTTTGAGTGTTGAAATAAATTCTGAGTTCAGGGTGGCAACAAGAATAAGAATGTGTGACCGTACTGTCAGAAACAGACTAAAAGCAGCGGGCTTAAAGTCACGTCGCCCTGTTGTGGGAGTGAGGATGATTGCTGAACACAGACGTCTCAGGAGAACATGGGCTACACAACATCAAGGAAGACAACTTCGATATTGGCGCTATACCATGTTCAGCGACGAGTCAAGGTTCAATTAGGACTTCTCAGATGGTCGGATTCGCGTTTGGCGACGCTTTCGGGAACGTCATCGTCAGTGCACCATCAAACAACATGATTCCTATGGGGTGGATCTGTGATGGTGTGTGGTGGCATAACCTACGACCATAGAGCCAACCTTGTTCGAATGGATGGAAGGGTGACTGGTGTCCGATACCGAGACGAAGTGTTGGAGCCTGTTGTTCTTCCATTCCGACGTAGAGTGGGCGTAAATTTTGAGTTTCAGCATGACAATGCTCGAACCCACACGTCTCACGTCAGCAGGGATTTTCTGACGCAGAACAACATCACAGTGTTGTCATGACCTTCCGAAAGTCCAAATCTTAATCCCATTGAACACCTCTGGGACGTTCTTGGACGTCGGGTAAGGGGTCGTGATACCCCACCCAAACAGTTGATGTCATGTTTCAGGCTCTCCAAGAAGAGTGAAGCGCAATTCCTCGAGCTGACATCCGGAAGTTGATCCAAAGTGTTCCACGACGGTGTGAGGAAGTGATCATGAAGCAGGGAGGACACACCATATTCTGAAATTTCACCTGTGTTGCACATATTTAATGAAATATACTTGATCAAAATCGCCTGACATTAAAACAAATTTTACCATCAATACATACGTCCCCTTATTAGTTTCCATCAGTATAGTTTGCCAATACAACCCTTGCATTGGGTCAAATGCTGTCTGATATGTTTCACATCATTAGGGCGTTCTTTTTACACTGATTTTGGCTACAGATAAATACATTTACCTGATCAAGATAAAGGGATCGTGTCGGATGTGACCGGTCGACAGGGGATGTTTACTCCTCCAAGGCATTTATCTCGTGTCGGATGTGACCGGTCGACAGGGGAATGTTTACTCCTCCAAGGCAACCGTGAACCCACCACTGGTATATTCAGAGGTCCGTGTTCGCCCATCTCTTAATTTTTACTCTGTATACAGAATTTATGCGATTTTCACCCTTTCATACTGAGGAATTGGCCGGGTTGAATTTGAAATTCGAGAATTCATACCTATCGAGTGTCACTATCCACTAGTATAAGTTCTATAATTCCTTTACAATAAAGCTAAACCATGTTTTGGTTGCCATTTGTTGATAGTTTATTTACTTTCTCATCATGCTTAGAAACTGAGGCATTGTTGGTACTGATGTGAATGTATACAATATCACATTTGAGCACATATTTAACCGTTCATCCAATTGCACCGATGGTGGATGATGAAATGCTTCAAATTGTGAAAAACAATATGTCTTGGCCCTGAACTGTAATTGATAATTAATAGATAACACATTGAATCTAGCTACCAGATGTTACCACACTGTAGTTGATTCACAATTTTTGTTTACAACTAAAGTGTAATAACGCTTGGTGCGAATTCAATTATTCCATCAAAAGATGTCGTTCAGTGACTCTTGTATTGCATGCTAAAAATTTCCAGAATTTGGAAATGTCTCACTACAAAAAAAAAAAAAAATTAGCTATATATCAAATTCGCTACTTGTAGTCTTCTACACAATCAATATACGTGCATAACTGCATAAAACTTCCGACATCATCTTTTCTTGATAATGCGCCGGTATCATTAATGTATGATGACATCCACAGCTATTAGCCGCCTGATGTATTTTGATGTATGATGACATTGGCAGCTATCGTTCGTCTGACATAGTTTTTGTGTTTACCTTCAGGGATTTGGAATAGCAAGGGAACGATAATTGAAACCGCAAATTTCATAATTTGCAGTGTGGTCTTATACTGGAACATACATCCAGTTTAAAAAATATCAGACAGAGACAATTTCCTGATTTTGGCGGATAATAATTACATATTGTCCTATACATACTGCTACAAAGTAGTTGATAATCGAGATTTACTAGACAATAATCACCATATATTGTAAGTCTGGGTTCTGTATCAATGTATGTAATCTTAATCAAGGGTCAAGAGGTGAGTGACGCTGACTTTCTGTAGAAATCACTTAATATTTCTTAACAGCCCTGCATTAAACATAGTTCTTCTGAATAAAACCTTCCGATTCCTTACTGTATTATTGATTGATTGAATAATAGATGAACCGATTGATTGAATAATGGATGGTTTAATTTCTTCCGAGCGACGGCGTCTCACATCCCGCGGACAGGAAAGCCTGTTGAATACATATATTCAATACATTTCAGCAAGATAAATTACGGAAACCGTCCTCTATCGCCGAATCCATCCTACATCTACATGTGTTGTTTTCCAGTATGATTATAGGTTAAAAAAAAAAAGAATTCTAAGTGGATTTCAGTTTTCCTCTATGCCTTCTTCGCTAATCAAACTATTTTAAAACATACTTTACTTTTTATTTAAAAGACTTCTGACCCTTTGTTTCCGAATTCCCGCCATTGGGACCGGTAGTGGACTATGTCGTACATCTATTACATAAAATGATCAGGTATGCACTATGCAGGTATCATAGAATAATCTTACATGCAAGTCACAAAACGAGAGTTTGTATATTGTACTGAGGTTCTTATCTGAGGTAAATTAAAGTTTACGTAAAAGTGGAAAATCTCAGATATAATGTAGTTGACTTTGTACTTCAATATACTTTATACATATAGTAAATTATGGCATGAAAAGGTCTGCTTTTAAAATAGCATTAGCAGTGTCAATTTCAGACTGCAAATTGCTGGGACTTCAATATATTTATCATCGTCATAAATATGGAATGAATTTTATTGTCAGCCTCTTTTACCATTAGACAAGGTGATCGATAAATGCACTTATTCATGTGATCACTAGACACCAATATTTTCAAAAGTGGAGAGTTGTTGATTGAAAGGAATCAGAGAAACCTATGTATGTTTGGGTTAAAACAATTTAGCTGGGAGACATTGGGGAGATGTTTTTTTAGACGTAAAATCAAGTCTTGTCTCTAAGTAACCAGCGCTGGAGTCGTGGTAAAAGGAGAAAAAGAGCGCACACAGACCCTGGTAGAAGGCGGCCCAGGTACTCAACACGGTAATAACCGTGAATTAAGCCTCCATATGGTCTGGCAATAAAGATACACGGAGATAATTGACACGGGAAGATATCGATGGCTTTGAAGCCAATTAGGTTTCCTAACAAGCTATGTCAATGCAAACGAAGTATCAAGGAAATAATAATTGAAACATCTAGGGAAACGAAAACGGATATCTTTTATGTGTAAGACGAGTAGCGAAGTCTGAAAGTAAATTTTAAAATATAGCTAAAAGCATAGTAGAATAATGACAGACTAAGATATCAGACTAGTCTCATCTTGTTATTCGCCGAATTTCAGATTTCTTTGCAAAAAAGTAAAATATTTTAATGAAACTTAACATGCAGATCATTAAGTTTTACTAACAACTGTCCAGTAAATGGTTATTCTGATTAAAAGAATTAGAATGGAAAAGTATTCCTTTTAATCCAGGCCTACGCGACATTGTAATGCTCGTTTTTGCTATTTACGATAATTTTGTAATGCCGAACATTTATCCTTTAAAAAAGAATACACTGAGGAATTTCTCTGCAGTAACATAGCGCCACCATAAAACAAATATCTTGTCATTGTAAAGTTGTCAACGTTAAAGTTCTGAGAGAAAATACACCAAAGAATATTGCAGTTTATGAGGAACCATTAAGAAATCTACCAGTATCTTACATCATATGAAGTTCTGTATCTTGTTTCAGAAAAAAACCCTATTTTTATTGTAGCAAGAACATTATCTGTTCTTAAAAAATCCCTGATGACTAATAAAAATTTTCTTCTACTACACTATCCACTTTATACCACAAATAATAAAAAAAAAAGGCTAGGTCTTCCAAACACTGTTTAACTCGTACAGGTCATCAATTCCCTTAACATTAGATAAATCCACCATTTCTTTTTTTCAAATCCAACACATTTTATGATATCTCCTTATAAAATACACCATAATGCTTAAAATTCGTCATTTTCTACACCCAATCGTTAATGCCAATTAAATTGTTGTTTGATTATTTGAGTTGTTAAATCTGAATAAAGCATTCAAAATTGTTGTGAATTCATTATGGGTTTTGTACTTTTACTGATCTTGTTTTGGTCCATGCATTCCTAGAAACTCTTTCAGATTCTTTAATATCGTTAAGGAATGACAAAGACTATTTGACAAGGTCAGATTATCCAGACGGCTTCATTTATTTCATTCAATTTTCAAACATTGATTCACATCGTAATGGACCTCTTCAAGAGCATTCTTCGTCAAATTAAGTCCTAGAAATTAAATTCATACAAAGTGAAAGGAAAATGGGACTTCTTAAGGCATATTTCCTCTGATCTACTGATAATATATTGCCTTTTCATTGCATGTTCAAGGTTTTATTTTTAATCAATCAGAACACGTTCCGGTGGCCTCTACAGTTTGCCAACAAATCTGGATATTTCCAAATTAGATACATTAACGACTATCTGTAAATCTTCGTGTTCAGGCAGTCTTCAATTCCATCTCGTATATGCATGTCGGTATTGTTTATTTCTTACACTTGTAACTTTCACCGATTTCTATTCTCTCTCTCTCGCTTTCTTTTTAGTTTTTGTTATTTTTTCGTTTTTTTTTTTGTTTTTTTTTGCATTACATGTAAAATATAGACCTTAACCTACTCTGTATTGATTGCACAAAACGATAAGGATGGTTGTTTACGACGTTTTCAGACATAACATTTTTGTATGCCAGTGACTCATGGTCCTGGACATAATTACAAGTAATATTTAAGATTGGAGAAACATATTCATCATACATTTCGGTAAACAAAATGGTGTAATCTGACTTTACTGTTGATTAAACTCTTAAGAATTTTAAATGTCTATAGTATGGCGTGCATCTTATCTTGATATTATCGCATAGGAAACGCTATTTGCCTGATATAGCACGAAAGAGAAAACGGTACATGCATGATAGCAATACGCATAGAAGGGTTGATCCAAAAGTCGTGACAAAGCAACGACATAAAATATACATTTATGACCAACAAACATACATTATGTAACATCAGAACGTTCTATAAATATGATAATATAAAAAGTCAAACATGCAGTTTGAAAACGGTTTGTTGAAAAACCCCGGAGAGTGACGTTAAAATCGTGCATGGCATCACATCGGCAGACTTACTAGAAAACTGCACTATCTTCTACATCGCCTTAGAAAGGAGTCTAAGCATCAACCTCACACTCGCCTTCTTATATTCATATCAAATTTGAGCTTCCTTCCTACCCAACGATCTCTCGTAAAGTATGTCTGGAGTCCCTCCACCGGCCAGCCATACTTTAAATAACTGATCGATTTTCAATATTTCCTAATTATGTAATGATAAACAACAACAACAACAACAAAAAAATGGTATAACTATATAATCAATAAAATTTGCAAACAACGGGGTTTTTATTACAATTGGTATTATGACGTCATTTTGGTTTTATACTGCATTTCGTGCATTTTCCCCTCATAATTTGGCACAAAATAATAAATCGTTTAAAAGAACAAATAGGCGAAGGTAACATCGTGTTAGGTGGCCCACTACATTCGGGAAAAGTTTCTCAAAAACAGCTCGATATGATTTAATTATGAAAGATATGATGATATAATAATTAACATGTGAAAAAGGTCGAAAATATGAAAATCTGAATACAAAAAACATGTTTTTCAAAAATTCTCGCAGTAAATGTGAACAAAAGTCCCTGGCGGAATTCTAACTCGGGACCTGAGTTTACCAATCCGATGCTTACCTACTGAGCTATGGAGTTATACATCAAATCGATCGAAACAAACTATTTCGCAAACTATTTAAATCGCCATCTTGGACGTTGCGTTATAATACTACAGCTTTCAGTGTAGTGGGCTACCTTAAACTAATCATAATCCAAAAACATACAAAATGAGTGTGGGCAACACGGACCTCCGACAAAGCGAAGGTAGGATTCAGGTGCCATGGAGGAGTAAGCATCCTCTGCTGACCGGTCACACCCGCCGTGAGCCGTAGTCGAAATAAAGTAAACGGGATTACCCGTAGTCAAATCTAGTAGGAAAATGACAGTTTAACAAAGGGTATGAAACAAATCAGTCACATATGACTTAGTGATACTTTGTAATCGCAAAACAAGGTCATTATGACGACCGTAGTAATTTGCGAAATGATGACTTTAAAACGAGATTCGTTATAACCCTGCAACTTCAACTTTTTTTGTATAGTAGTTGACCTCGGCTTTAAAAATCCGCATACGCATGCATGCTCTTGCGTATCGAATCAACTGCGAAATATACACACCATAAGCAGGTAATAGTGGTATAATTATACATAGAAAGGAAAAGTTGACGATTGCAAATTTAAAGTCCGTCACGCTTTTCAATAAATGTGTTGTTCAGTCTGCCAATTAGAGTCCAATGTGTTAAGTAATAAATCCAATATGAACAGATCGTCAGATCTTTGGTGTCCTTTATATCGATTCTTTCGGAGATATATCAAATGGACATAATTGTGACATAATATATACCTATATGTAAGGCTGAAGGACACGGCAAGTTTTTTGTTTTTATCTCGTAACAGTTTTTGTACAAATTCTGCTTCATATGAATATAAAAATAAGTCTGCCAATAAGGGGGCACAATTAGTGCCCATAGGAATACCAACGGATTGTTGGAAGACCTGGTCTCCAAAGACTACATAAATATTATCTATAAGAAACCCAAGCATGTTCTTAAGAACAAATGTATGTATACAGTCTCCCTCCACAAAAGCCGTCTATGGCAACTGTCACGGTAAAAAAAAACAACATTTCGAACATAAATTCAAAATATAATCACGTATAATTTTGAATGATTTCAATGGGCTCATGGTGTGCGTGACCAGTTGACAAGGTATGCTTACTCCTCCTAGGCACCTGATCCCACTTCTGGTATACCCAGAGGTTCGTGTTTGCCCAACTCTTGTGTGTTCTGTTTGGGACTTGCGAGATTGGTCACTGTTCGTTATCCTCACCTTTTCATTGAATTACTTTATTTTTATAAGTTATAGAGAAATTTTATGAAGCTTAGGATTAGCTCTTGTATATGCGTTTTCTAGCGTGCGTGACGCATTGATATCAGTATATGCGTGCTCAAATTGCGTCAAACGTGCATGTAGGAGAGGAGATTAACATAAACTTGATCAATCACGTTAGTGACAGAAACCCGCAGATTTGTCACCAAATGCCTTTAACACTAGTACAGCAATATTTACCAATACCGAGGTTTCGATAATGAGGTACTACGATCGTAATATAATTTAATTAGATCTTAGTCACTACAAGAGAAAAATGTTCATAGTGGTTTACAGTGCACCCCTTCCAGTTCTTGTGCGGATAAACAAATAAATTCTACCAATAATTGCTTTTATGCCTTTCTTCCGGTTAAAAACTTTGTCAATTTGAAATATTTGGCATATTTTTTGTGTGGAAATACATAATGCAGCCATTAAACTAAACGCGTTCTCATTGGTTAATAAAGATATCATGCAAACTTCTAGTGGATGTTAGGAATAACTGCGAAACTGAGACTAAATCTACTATGGACTGATGAGAGTAGCGGTCAGAACCCTTGACTAGCGTGGTAGATGATCGTATGTTTTAGAAAGCTGACGAAGTACTTCTACAGCAAAAGCAATGATTCTTTGATAGACTGTTCTTCTAAATGCCTACTCCAAGGAACGTGGCATTAATGGTTTTCGCCGATAAAAAGGATTGATATCATCCATGAGTTTTGTTATAACAGCTTGATTTAGGAAATTGTGTACTTTCCTCAAGTCAAGCTATAAAGTAATAAATTATGGCAATAATGTTGTTTTTATATACTGTATTTGTCAATTCTCCATTTACTTCATATATTTATCATTTCTTCCCCCAGGATATAGAAACAGTACGTAACCTTATCGCTCCTAAATCCCGCAAAAGAAGCGAAAACGATATATTGTCGAACACAGAATACATGTATTAAGTCCCGCCAGGTTGCCATAGCTCAGTGGTTAGAACGTTCGATTCGCAACCGGGAGGTCTTAAGTTCGAGACCCGCTCGTGACAAGGATATGTGCTTATATAAAAAAGTTTAAATGCAGTGTGTATCATGTGGAAATCTCTTAACTATTATATCTGTATCTCAGTGTCCATATTGTGTAGAATTTCATCGTCACCAAAAGCAAGATGGTCTAGCACTGCTAGGAGGTTTGGTTCCATAGGTCACGAGGTCAATACAAGATTGGGGCAAAAGGCTTTGTGTTTGGGGACTCATAATAGATTTATTCCATGGCTTATATTTGTATATCAGATTACTATGCTGTGGTCATCTGGACAGGATTTTGCATATTTGTTAAACGATTTGTGAAAGTGAGTCCAAAAACAGAATTTTAGGTAGAAATCATCTCGCTCTGTATGAGTACACCAGTCCTCGGGTAAAGATCAAAGGCTTACTTTGTGATATGCTTAGATTAAATTTTGGAAGAAAGCAATAGATTGGATTTTGCAAAAGTTTATCTATAAATTTCCCTTGCGGATTACTCTACATTTTAATTGACACTGCCTTAATCCATGCCTGTAACTATTACACAGTCTCAGAGACACTCGTATCAATTTCTGAAGAATGCATTTACTTCCGTCACTCACGGGGGATTGTTGAAAGATTCACAATAAATCGACACGCTACATTTATAGATGAAGTGTACCGACATTTAAAATCTAAAATCAGATTCTCTTTACCCCAGTGGGAAAATATCAACATCAGCAACATGGCCCAAACACTCTGTGGGACACAATTACTGATCTCAATGTGCATCGTAAATCTAATAAACATGTAAATGTATTTTATAATTGTATATTTAACAAGAGGTATGTGGTCGACGTTGCTCATACGAGCACTGATTGGTTTTTTATTGATTTATATAGAATTTAGATGAACTTCCAAGTGATCACGTACAAGTTATGTGAGAGTTTAATTAAAGTTGAATGAACACTTACATGCCAATTTATCATTTTGTCGCTTTTCCCATGGAAATAAACCCTTTACTAAATCCTACACTACATTGCATGTTTTCATACAAATTTGAAACTTGCGTAAATGTTCATAGAGTTCTAGAGGTATTTTATTTAAAAAAAAGAATTACATGCATGTGTTATGTTCCTATGTAATAATTTAACTTATGTTGTTGCTGGGCTAGACCTTGCAGGTCATGGTTTGAGCAAACTTGAATCTGTACAACATATGATTCTCAAAGTAAAACTCTAAACCATCAAAGTGGCCGGATGGCCCCAAGGATCATATTCAAATACATGTAAGTTTGGATCTACAGTGTACTGTTTAGGATGTTTGGATATCAGTTTGACAAATATCTGAAATTTAGAACATTTTTCTCAGTAACTAGCTGTCAGAAATTTGAAACCTCTATCTTAGTCCCGCTCTGGTTCAGAAGGTCATAGATTGAACAGTTGATTCTACACTGTATACGGACGTTTGCATATTAATTTGACAAGCTTTATACTCGTGGTTTTTGCTATGTATTCCTGCTTAACACTTTTACCGTAATTACTTTAAACATTTTGATTTGATTGGGCAAAAGGCGCACACTGTAAAGGCCCTCTCGATTGACCGTAATTTGTTACCCCACTTGTCCTCAGGATCGTACATATAGTTTGAATCCTCCCACCGAATGGATATCTCTACTTACTGACCAACTGAATCCTCGTGTTTCTTGTCGAGAAATTTTGAACGTAGTTTTTCCTGTATACGATTTTGTACATATCGCTTTTGTTGCCCGAATATAATCCGGTTAATGGTTTAACAAAACACTACATGTGTAAAAGGATACTTGCAAATTTAAGAAAGGTATTGAAAGAATATTAATGTTTTTGGAGCATTCGTATTCAAAATAATTAAACTTTATATGTTGTCTCATCCTGGCCCCTGGAATCATAGTTTGAACAACCTGGATTCTTCATTTAGATTAACCTATTTTAAACAATTCACTCTATTTTCACTACTTAAAAATAAAAAAAAATCTCCTCTTGCACACATTGGAATTTCAAACTGGGTAAACCTGTTTGGAAGGGGAAGGCTTTTAGGTTGCCATGATTTCTCATAGAACATAGCTTACTCCGGACGTATTGAAATCCATGCAACTAACCTTTTTATTCCCTCACAACCAGTTGCGGAGGGGATATAGCATCGCTGCCGTGCGACTGTGTGTGTTCAGAATCTTGTGAAAAAGGGTACTCATCAGAGGATAATCAAACCTTCCACAACCTATTGATTTTCAAGGTCAAAATTGCCTCAAAATCTTTTGAACAAGATAGAAAACTCAGCATTCATCAGAGAACCATAAAAAAAAAACCTTCCACAAATGTTGCCCATGAAGGGGATGAACCAAATTGATTTTCAAGGTAAAAGGTCAAGGCCACTGCTGCCTATTGTCTAAAATTCTTGTAGTGCAAGGGGATGCTACGCTTGCTTTGCTTTGTTCTACGTCGGTCATGTCGAACATATCAAATTACGAAAGCGGAATATGTTATCAATTTATTAAATTACAAATTTACAACATTACTACATCGGTCAAATGTTTGGGTACACGTCGATTGAGGGTAACATAGATTACATAGATGCAAATCTTGAAATATTTGTTAACCCAAGTTATGTTGATTTTAAGTACAACCAAGACGAGGAAAATATGTGGTTCAGTGCATAAAGATGAAGACTTCTTGAGTAAAACAAAAAGTCGTTCAATTGTTCAAATCGGAGACATTCGACTTGTTGACGTTCATAGAACAAGAGTTGCTCCTTAAAGTTTCCGTAAATACGACAGTGTGATGTATCGTAGTGTTCGTTTGATAAGATATCCCTGTGCTTATTTAATGAGATGTCGCAGTACTTGTTTAATGAGACGTCGCCGCCATCGTCTAATGAAATGTTGCGTCGCCGCCATCGTCTAATGAAATGTTGCGACGTTCGTCTAATAAGAAGTCGAAGTATTCGTCTTACGAAATGTGTTGTTTTGTATGAAATCTTTAGAAAAAAAATATTATTTTGCCATGCAATAATTCATCAGACTATTTCTTATCAAATCGGTGTATGTAGTTTTCCATTATCTCCTCTATTACATTTTTTTTTAAAACTGTCTATATATGACGGAAGTTCCGTTGTCATATACATCATGCTCTAATGGACATTCCATGATGTTCAGATTTGATTAATAACGTTCTATTCATTCCCGCCATGAAGCCCAGTATTGCTGCCATCTCTATACTTTGATCACGACAGTTAGGAAATCAGCGTCCTCACTAACGGCATTTGTCAAAAAGTAAGGAACCTGAGATCAGAGCAAGTTGTTTTTATCACATCCGAGAGGAAACGCTGTATGCCATTTGAAACCGATTGGTTTTCACTTTCCGTCATTTAAAGAATAATCACGTCCGCATGAATCCATTTTAGTCGATGAAAACCCCACTGTAACAGCTTTTTTATTCATTTATGCGGGGGATTTAACATTAATTGTTTTGAATGAAATGTTTGTAAATGACGAGAATGAGAGATATATCCTTTCAGTAGTGGATAATGGAATTTCAAAATAGTTTTAGGCCACACCAATTTGTAAAATAGTTCTTCGGATTTTCAAACAAATATATAGGTCTTTGCATATTAATCATATTTAAGTTGAGTACGGTAAGTTAGAATAAACCATTTTCGGTTACGGGAATAGCGGAGTAGTTACGATTGGTAATGTCGTATATTTTTATTTATTTGAACACATGAACTCGTTCATCTATTAAGTCGTACTTATCTGGTTTTCTATTAATTATTTAGTAAAAACTATAAGAAAAAGAATTTATATTATTGATTTTGAACATATTATTGTTTGAATCACAAATACATGTCAGAGTTCCATATTTGTGACTGTTAGGTTTACTCGAATAACTGTTGAAGCAACTAATTATGAAGAAAACAAAATGTCGGCGCCCATTATGGGTCACGAAATTTTCCTTCAACGTATATCGAGATAATTTATTTCTTCTTGCTGAATTTTTAATTTACACACGAGTTACCTTTAGAGCCTTGCTTCGTGGACGGGCCGAGGCTGTGTCCTGGAAACAACTTCTAAAGTATAGATAATATGTCTTACGGTGTGACTGTGTTTGAGGGCGAAGCAGAAAGTATTGCATTTTGTATTAGTATTTACGGATGACGTTAAAAGGCTAGAACCGAATCCCTGTAAAATGTATTATTTAGAATATAAATCATATACAGTAGAAGTAAGATTTGACCATGTATTTAGTTTTGATACGATTAAAGTCTTTTTCACTCAAATGTATAAACATATACAAGTAGAAATTGAATAGTATTAGAATATCTTTGTTACTTCAAATCCGCGGGGGGGGGGGGGGTCTCAACCAACTTTTGGGTACAGACGTTCCCGCTGAGATTGTCCAAACCACCCCAATAAAATAATTCAAATTTTATGAATACCATCTATATCAATACACATTCATTATATATTTCCGTTTTCACCCAATACAAAATTTTATACCAATTGTGACCATTCAATGTTAAGTTGTCGCCCATTCAATTAAGTGCATATTGTAATATATACCCGGGGTTTTAGTTATATTTCGGGAAAAATGTCCTAAATATTTTATGATTACAAACCTTATTAGAGGATGAACTCCAGCATATTAAAAATTGTCTACCCATTGATATAACAGATTAATTGAAAATGACACCCCCATTGATATATTTTGACTTGTCAAAAAAATGACAATACCAGCGAAGATACTGTAGGATTATAGCAAAATAAAAATAAAAGAAAAGAAAAAAAGAGATAACACCAGAAGAGACATATCAATAAGACAAAATAAGATTAATACAAATAAGAGAAATAAGAACAGATAAGAGATATTATAATATATAACAAATAAGGAATAACAATAATAAGAACAATACAATCTACATACGAAGTTTATTTTCGGTTACGGAAATAGCCGAGTAGTTAAGATTGGTTCACACGGTTGCATTCGAATCAATGCCATTTTGACCAAAATTTTCAAATTCCATAGGTATGGATTGATTTTTCATCAGTTTTCTATATTTTCTTTTTTAACATGTATATACATGTTACCTATAGGGAGAGCTTCGCTCTCACGGTCCTTTGGGCCGTGAGATGGCTTCGCTCTAGCTCCTTATCTTTTGTGCATAGCTGAGAAGGATGCTATATGGTTCAATTCTTTTCTTCAGAATGTTCAAATATTGCTTTCAAGTGTTGCGTAGGGAAAATTCTTTTACCAGATTGATTGATTATTTGATGTCTTAAGCCATTTTGGCAATATTTCAATTATCAGAAATTGTTTTGATACTGTGATGGAATGAAGAAGTGCATCAAAAATTGAGCCTACTGCATAAAAGAAAAATTGGATGATATGGGATTTGGATATGTCTGGTTTCAATACTCATATACATGCTAAAATGTCATTTATATGACAATAAATATACAAACCTTCTGGTGGTAAAAGTGCTCCACAAGTGTAGTCATATTTATCTGTTGTGTGCTTTAATGCTCTCAGATCTCGGGGGTTTAACTTCAGCTTAGAATGTTTTGATGTTGTCGATATGAGAAAAGTTCTGAGATTTTAAATTTACTAGATGCTCTTTTAGAGGTTTTTTTTAAAGAATAAATATAAAGGCAAAGATAACGAACTGTGATCAATCTCGTAAGTCCCAAATATAATACAAAAACAAGAGTTGGGCAAACACGGACCCCTGGGCACACCAGAGGTGGGGTTAGCTGCCTTTGGAGGATAAGCATCCCATGTTGACCGAATCCACATTTGATTTTCACCACTTCTGGCATGTGTAGTTCCACAATACGTCTGAAGTTGATCCTTCTCAGCTGTCAATATTTTCGTGAGGAGTAAAGACAGGGGCTTGGTGGAATATTTACTAGATCCAGCAATGTATCTTTGTTTGTAAGGGGTTTTATGAAGTTTTGGGATCCAGTATAAGTACGGTAAATCATATTCCTCCGTCCCATTGAATGGGGTCTTAAATGTTTTTAAAACTGAAATATGATTTTGAAGAATTTCGTCTTTTGAAAGAGCAGTAGGAGTGTAAGTACATGCCAAACGTTGCAATATTTGATCTTTTCCATTTGTAATGTATATTTTTTCATTTATATTTAAATAAGATCATTTGTGTTATAGATTTTCTATCAGTATTGTATAATTTTTATTTGTATCGTGCAATTTTTCATTTTTATTGTATGATTTCTCATTTGTATTGTATATTTTTTTATTTGTATTGTATCCTTGGGATTTTTTAATCTATCCATTGTTTTTAATCCTATATATCGCACGCACGCACCCCCTTGTAATTTTATTCAAATATAATTCAGTTTATATCAAGTTCACTGCCGTGTCAAATATCATACATGTATTGACATTTTCGAGGTCTACACCGTCTACTATGGCTTAAAAACACCGGCTATTAGTGCTTACAGACACCAACTACTAAATCTTACATACATCAACAATTAAAGCTTGCAAACACCGACTACTAGAGCTTACAGAACGATACCCGGTCGGTCATATTTGTTTACAGATAGAGTGCAAGACCCAATCAAAAGTTATTAGTGTTAGCCGAAGGAAATTGTACTTGCTTCAGGGTAGTGGAATCTTGCTTATTTCAACTGTTTTATTATACCGATACATATTGAAAATAGAAATTTATTATTTTCTTAAACAGTAAAAATACAATTCATTTCATTAAAATAATTAAACCTTGTCGTTGAAGTGGTCGCCATGTTCAATCACTGAATCAATGTTACCGTCTGTAAAATTGGTAATCACGTGTCGCGCATCGCAATTCTCGCTGGCTGAAAAACTTTGGAGAACATTTCGAGTCTTTGTCTATTTTCCAAAGTAAAATCTGGAGGATTACAGAAAACAGGGTATTAGCTTTCAAAGCAGGGATTAACTCAATATTGACTAACGTACGGCAAAACAGAAATAAGTTACACAATGGCAATTTCCAGGGAATTAGCCACATCTAATTTTTTTTAGAGAAAAATCAGAAGAGGTATCATAATAGAACGTTTAATTACCCCCTTTTTTGGGAGCTCGGATGTATTCAATCATATTATAATAGCAGATATATCACTTAATTGTTACACGTACTTAATTCGTAACAATTGTACTTCCCTAATTTTCATTTGCCACCGCAACCGTGCGATAAATTGGTATGAAGTTGTTGCCGTGCGATATATGGGGCATGGTGGCACTATAGGCCCGTTAAACTTTCTTAAAAACTGGAAATATCCCATATTTGAAATGATATTGTGTTAAATAATTTTACGATACATGTCAAGTGTAGCTGAGAGCTTAATGAAAAATTTGATATACAACACGTGGTCCCTAGCATTTAGGTGGATGAAAAGAGACGCGATCAGTTGCTGAAGAAAAGATCAAAACATGCATGGGTCAGAAAAAAGGTATGTAACTGAAAGGGAAGGTGGGTAGCCCCATTTTATAAAGAAGGACAGGGTTCTTGATTGTGCACAGTGTCTAAATTTCTGATGGGGTTTGGTTGGTGTGAACTAAGAGAAAATCAAAGACTGAAAGGGCCACCTGCGTAGAGCAAGTTTTGTGGCCCAGTAAGTATAGATTGCTTGTTTGGGGTCATGATTTATCAACAACACCAATATGGAATACATGTATGGAAATATGATTTTCATTAGTTTGTCGAATCCACAGGTGGCGCTGTGAATACCGAGCAATTATACAACATTCCCCTTGCGATCTCCACAAGTCGCACGGAGCCGGTGTTGTAGAGTGAGCCTTCCCTCATAATAAGACTTCCCCCTGGAAGCCTGGCTCTAGAGTGAGCTTTCCCCAGAAGTCTGGCTCTAGAGTGAGCCTTCCCTCGGGGGGAAGGCACACTCTAAAGCAGGAGAAGCCCCGGGGAAGTCTCACTCTAGAGCCAGAATTCCCCTTGGGAAGACCTACTTTATCACCAGTTGTAGAGTCAGCCTCCCCCCCCCTCCTTAGCAGGACTTCCCCCTTCATTTATTCCTGGTAAACTACTATTACTTTATGAAGATTTAGATATCAAGACATTTTACAGCAGGGCATTGAATGATTTTGCCTACGTCATTCATTAAACTCAAGAGAAGAAATCGGTGAAATTAAAGGGATAATTTTCGCTCGTATTGTCATTTTAAAAAAAAGAAAGAATCAAAATGAGTCCAAATGACTCATACAAGACATTTTCAGTAAAAATAACAATCTTATGCATTTGTCTGTTTTATTTGCAAATCTAAAACGATTATGATATTTAAATTATGTCCCATTAATTTTTGGCTTCCTGAACAAAATTCAATTTACTACATTTATATACGTTAGGTTTGAGCATCACTGAAGAGACATAATTTGTCGAAATGCGCATCTGGTGCATCAAAATTGGTACCGTATATGATTTATATTACTATTGTAGCTTCGGTGGAACATAGTCATTTCTAAGTTGCAATATATCATTTATCTATTTTTTTCTTTCCACATTCGAAAAAGAATAAGATAATTTAGGGTGAGAAAAAATCGAAATGAATGATACTATCCCTTTAATGTAAGGCAAAGATAACAACAGGATCAATCTCGTAAGTCCTAAATAAGTCATTTTAACTCATTATAGTGAGTGAGTGAGTGAGTGTGTGTGTTGTGAGAGAGAGAGAGAGAGAGAGAGAGAGAGAGGAGAGTAGGTAGGCAATTCCCAGCCCGATAAACTGAAACTTATTTAATAGTTTGCCGGGGCGGGAGCATCCCATTAGAGTGAAACTTGAAGAGGAAGTCATGGCTCTATATTGAGTCTTCTACCTGGGGGTAAGGTTTATTCTAGAGCAAGTCTGCTGGGGGGGGGGGTGGTCATTCTAGAGCCAGACTTCCGGGGGGAGGCTCACTCCGGAGCCAGACTTTTGCAGGGGGAAGGCTCACTCTAGAGCCAAGACTTCCGCAGGGGGGAAGGGCTGGCTCGGGGGGGGGGGGGGTATGGCTTTAGAGTGAGCCTTCCTCCCGGGGGAAAGGGCACTCTAGAAGCCAGACTTTCAGGGAAAAGTTCGCAGGGGAAGGCTGGCTCGGGGGGGGGGGGGGTCTGGCTCTAAAGTGAGCTCCTTTCTGGGGGAAAGGGCACTCTAGAGCCAGACTTCCGGGGGAAAGTCTGGCTCTATAACAGGGGCTTGGTCCCCATGCAGTGGTGTACCATTTCTTTTACCCTCGATATCCTTCTAACACCGTGCGTTTGCTGTTCGATCAGCGCACGTCTTCCGCTAAATGACCGGAAGGGAATTGTGCAAATACTTTGTACCACATGTCACAGCTTCCGTCTGCCATCGAACGGAGGGCGCACAGAAAAATAGTTAAGGCCAGGTTATGGACACCGTAGGAGCATCGCAAACCTAATACGCAAATCTCTTTCATCAACTATCCTAGATCCCAATGGTCAGTCTGTAATATATCCGAAAGTTACATGGACATCGCGGGCGATCAAATAATAGATTATTTAGTTGATATTGACACGTAGCCAGCAGTTGGGAGAAGTGCCACAACTTTTGACCTATGCCTGGCGGTCAAGGTCATGGCAATGAAGGTTCTTTAAGTTAACGGCCTCATCCAAAGACCTATGACATTCACTTCCAGCGTTTGGTGAAGGGACAATCACTAACATTTTTATTCGACAGATTTGACGCGGTCGCCGGTGACTTGTAGACACACTGGAGATAGTTCTATAGCAACGAAGAGTATTCGTGAATCGCTTTGTGGCACGGACGCTGCGATACTGGGCGCCTGTTTACTGCTGTCCTTCACCGACGTCTAGACGAACAATCTTAATGAAACTTACGTCATATCGTTCAATTTCAAGATACAATGACATTCGTATCACAGTTATTCCCTTCACAGTTGGGTAAAAAAATATCAAGTGGAGGAGAGGGTATAATTTGATTGATTTATCTAACGCATTTCAGTGTCATTGTTCCTTGAGGAGAACATCTGACATATGGGACGGCGATATAGCTGCAATTATAATTGGACTGTAAGATTCATTATTTTCGGCTTGATAGAAGAAGACCTATCCATCATGCTGGATTCCTATATCGCCTTGATTATCTGAAAGTTTCCTAAATTATACGGCCTGTGAAAAAGGCATGAATTCATATGAGGTATAATACTGTTTTTGCGATATTAATGACACACTGCCTTCTCGTCGAGTGTTAGATCACAATCTTCAGTATTGGTCTAGAATCGACAACCTCTCTTGCATTTCCATGCCGTATTAACACTTTTATTAAGTATTTCAAATTCATCACAGGCTGACTTATTCCTGATAACAGTGGTTTTGTGTGATTTTGGGCTTTGTGTGATATTTTTACGAAGTGACCCATTAGGCTACTTTGAGGAAATGGACCTTAGACTATTTACTGGTATTAATAGAATCTGTAATATTGGGGGAAAGCAAAACAGAGATGAAATAGAACATAATGACAAAAATTAGACAACAGCCATCATCATTCAGTACATATGGGAATATATAGTCATTGGTTTTTACTCCTAATTGAACTAGACGGTACCCCGTGCATGCAGGGGTGGATAGAAATTAGATATATGGAATTTAAAAGTAAAGCTCAGACATTAGTGTATCATTGTTAATTACATGGTGGTATTTTGCAATGTTTGAAAGTGGAATGTGTTTATTGAAAGTACATAAATGTGGTTTCCATTACTTTTATTAAGCTATCCTTTTAAAATAATTGAACATATTAAAGAGACCTTCACTTACGAAACATGAATTAGATGATCAGACCATTGCAGAGATTTTTGTTAAAAATCTATAAATATATGTAATTGAATTAAACTTCAAAAAACCAAAAAAAAAAAAACCTAAAAAAAAAAAAAACAAAAACAAAAAAACAAACCAAAACACGTCTTCAAATAAATTCCACGTCTTGAATTCAAGTAACGTCAGATTATTTGACCTCAGAGGTTTATGCCCGCATCTTAAAATAAATAAATAAATAAAACCAACTGTGCGAAAGGAAAGAGTAACAAAGCAATAAGTCAATTAAAGGCAAATAATGTATTACATTATGAAATGTGAATCGAAAAAGAGACTCCCCAAACTCCCAACTCTGTGATGGTAATACATTCATGTGTCAATGGCAAAGAACAAAGAAGTTATGGCCCGGACACGAATCCATGTTAAACAACCTGTGATTTTAATATCAAAGTCATATATAGAGGTCACGAATGTACGCAACACATCGTCTCATAGTGATACACCCATGTGCCAAATATGGTATGCCTACCTCAAAGAACAAAGACGTTATAGCCCGGACACGAATCTGCTCAGATCGACGGACAGTCAGAAAGACAGAATGATTCCTATATATATACTTTGTTTGCGGGGGGGGGGGGTGTATAATAATCAAAGATAACAATTAGTTTATGTATTTTTGCATTAATGAATTTTAGAACTCTTCAACTTGAGAAGTGTGCACGAGAACACAATAATTGCCAGAACGTGCTCTAAATCTTATTGAATTTTATGCAACATGTTCGCAAATGAGAAATGTTTGTAAAACATAAATGGGTGCAAATACACATGCATCATTTAATTGATAGTGGTGGCCAAAATAATTCAAGATATTGAGCGGAAAATATATACAATGTGCAAAGTAGATTGACATTTGGCCATGTGACATTGATAAAAATCAATAGGGGTAATCTAGTCCTAAGGACGTACAGTACCAGTGTCCTTAGTCTGATGTCTGTCGAGCGAAGGGTTCCTAAGCTATTGAGAGGACAGTGGTTTTCTATGTCCAGTTTAACCTTTGACCACATGTGACCTAGGCATCAGTTGGGGTCATCTCGTTCTTAGGATGTACCAGCAGTGTTTCAAGATTGATGTCTGTCAAGGACATTGGGCAGACAGTATCTAATGTCGAGTTTGACCTTTGACCATAAATCAGTAGGGGTCATCTACTTGTTAGTCCCCTACCGGTTTGTAACCGACGCGGAGGGGACTATAAGCTTCTTATTTGTTGTTGTCTGTCTTCCTGTCTGTCTGTCTGTCCCCATTTCTGTCCCGTGGGTTTTCCAACTTCTTTTTTCTTTATGCTTGTGACGGAAATCATTTGAAACTTGCAGGGTACGTTTCAGAGTTCAAACTACAAGATCAATAGTTTTGAATTTCATAACTTTGGTGGGCAGGTGGTGATAAGAAATAATTTTTTTACTTTAATTTCAATATACTCGGATTGGGAATCGTGGCCTTTGAGGGCAGCTGTAAATTAGGACCCTAAATTGACGCATTCACAAACTCGCCCGCTGAGTTGTATGTAATTAACCTTCATTGATCGTACATTTTTAAAAATCTTCATTGTAACGGAAACACAACAATATGCTTGTGAATATATATGAATTAACAACGCAAAGAATTTTTGTTGTCGGCCGAGTGAAACTCTGAATGCGGCCTGGCACGTGGTGTTACTCGATTTACCGCACTTCCTACAATGTTTGTAGACGACTTTGATTTCGATTGATTATATATCTGTTTTAAGGCCGTTTGGCAAATTTCAGCCATTTCACGGCGGTTAACGACTAACATGTCGTGGTTTTTGAGTGTTGAAGTGTTGCTGGCGGCTGGGCAAGTAGAGACCTACTCTTTTTCGAAAACATCAGGGAAATGAATCTTTTGCGTGCCAACCGGGGGTTGTGCTCCTTGACAAGGGGCACCTTTTATGGTCCCATCCGCCCGGACATAAAATGTTAAAACGTGTAAAAGGTTAAAGTAAACAACTTCACGCTTAGTGTGGGCCATAGGATTGTGGACTATCTCTCAGCATCGTACATCGCTGTAAGAGCTATATTCTGTTATATATATAGCATGATAATAGATTGATATCTCGGAGCACAGCAATATGTGCGGGGGGTGCGATCATGCTTAAATATATAGCTATCCATTCAGTAATGTCTTCTCACAATCATAGTCAATAAAGGACTACCGGTTTTTTCGTGGTAGGCGAAAATTGGCGCTACATTCCAAAAGGATGTGTTGTATAAGTTTAAAGGGCATCTAACATATTAGATAATCATAGCAGCGTGCAATCGGTGTGGATAAATTCTCTGTTAAGCTCACTCAGA